>SZWC01001616.1:150223-163268 GCA_023375785.1 Penium margaritaceum | reverse complement strand
TTGTGCCAGAGTTGTGCCAGAGTTGTGCCAGAGTTGTGCCAGAGTTGTGCCAAAGTTGTGCCATAGTTTTGCCATAGTTGTCCCAGAGTTGTGCCAGAGTTGTGCCAGTGTTGCGCCGGAGTTGTGCCATAGTTGTGCCAACGTTGTGCCAGAGTTGTGCCAGAGTTGTGCCAGAGTTGTGCCAGAGTTGTGCCAGATTTGTGCCACAGTTGAGCCAAATTTGTGCCAAAGCTGTGCCACAGTTGTGCCAGAATTGTGCCAGATTTATGCCAGAGTTGTGCCAGAGATGTGCAAGAGTTGTGCCAGAGTTGTGCCATATTTATGCCATAGCTGTGCCAGAGTTGGGACAGAGTTGTGCCAGAGTTGTGCTATAGTTGCGCCGGAGTTGTGCCACAGTTGTGCGAATGTTGTGCCAGAGTTGTGCATGAGTTGTGCCAGAGTTGTGCCATATTTGTGGCAGAGTTGTGCCAGAGTTGTGCCAGATATGTGCCAAAGTTGTTCCAGAGTTGTGCCAGAGTTGTGCCAGAGTTGGCCCAGAGTTGTGCCAGACTTGTGCAAGAGATGTGCCAGAATTGTGCCAGAGTTGTGCCAGCGTTTTGCCAGGGTTGTGCCACAGTTGTGCCAGAGTTGTGCCAGAGTTGTGCCAGAGTTGTGCCATAGTTGTGCCAGAGTTACGCCAGAGTTGTGCCAGAGTTGTGCCAGAGTTGTACCAGTGTTGTGCCAGAGTTGTGCCAGAGGTGTGTCAGAGTTGTGCCAGAGTTGTGCCAGAGTTGTGCCAGAATAGTGCCAGAGTCGTGCCAGAGTTGTGCCAGAGTTGTGCCATAGTTGTGCCAGAGTTACGCCAGAGTTGTGCCAGAGTTGTGCCAGAGTTGTACCAGTGTTGTGCCAGAGTTGTGCCAGAGGTGTGTCAGAGTTGTGCCAGAGTTGTGCCAGAGTTGTGCCAGAATAGTGCCAGAGTCGTGCCAGAGTTGTGCCAGAGTTGTGCCATAGTTGTGCCAGAGTTACGCCAGAGTTGTGCCAGAGTTGTGCCAGAGTTGTACCAGTGTTGTGCCAGAGTTGTGCCAGAGGTGTGTCAGAGTTGTGCCAGAGTTGTGCCAGAGTTGTGCCAGAATAGTGCCAGAGTCGTGCCAGAGTTGTGCCAGAGTTGTGCCATAGTTGTGCCAGAGTTACGCCAGAGTTGTGCCAGAGTTGTGCCAGAGTTGTACCAGTGTTGTGCCAGAGTTGTGCCAGAGGTGTGTCAGAGTTGTGCCAGAGTTGTGCCAGAGTTGTGCCAGAATTGTGCCAGAGTTGTGCAAGAGTTGTGCCAGATTTCTGCCACAGTTGTGCTAAAGTTGTGCCAGAGTTGAACCAGAGTTGTGCCAGAGTTGTGCCAGAGTTGTGCCATAGTTGTGCCAGAGTTGGGCCAGTTTTGTGCTAGAGTTGTGCCAGAGCTGTGCCATAGTTGTGCAAGCGTTGTGCCATATTTGTGCCAGAGCTGGGCAGATGTTGTACCTGAGTTGTGCCAGAGTTGTGACAGAGTTGTGCCAGAGTTATGCCAGAGTTGTGCCAATGTTGTGCTAGAGTTGTGCCAAAATTGTGCCAGAGTTCTGCCGGAGTTGTGCCACAGTTGCGTGAGAGTTGTGCCAGAGTTGTGCCAGAGTTGTGCCATAGTTGTGCTAGAGCTGGGCCAATGTTGTGCCAGAGTTGTGCCAGAGTTATTCCATAGTTGTGCCAGAGTTGTGCCAGGTTTGTGCCCATGTTGTTCCAGAGTTGTACCAGAGTTGTGCCAAAGTTCTGCCGGACTTGTGCCAGAGTTGTGCCATAGTTGTGCCAGAATTGTGCCAGAGTTTTCCTAGAGTTGTGCCATAGTGGTGCCAGAGTTGTGCCAGAGTTGTGCCAGAGTTATGCCAGAGTGGTGCCAGAGTTGTGCCAGAGTTGTGCCAGAGGTGTACCAGTGTGTTGTGCCAGAGTTGTGCCAGAGGTGTGTCAGAGTTGTGCCAGAGTGCTGCCAGATTTGTGCAAGAGTTGTGCCAGAGTTGTGCCAGAGGTGTACCAGTGTGTTGTGCCAGAGTTGTGCCAGAGGTGTGTCAGAGTTGTGCCAGAGTGCTGCCAGATTTGTGCAAGAGTTGTGCCAGAGTTATGCCAGAGTTGTTCCAGTGTTGTGCTAGAGCTGTGCCAGAGTCGTGCCAGAGTTGCGCCATAGTTGTGCCAGAGTTGTGCCAGAGTTTTGCCATGGGTATGCCAGAGGTGTGCCAGAGTTGTGCCAGAGTTGTGCCAGACTTTTGCCAGTGTTGTGCCAGAGTTGTGCCACGGTTGTGTCAGAGTTGTGCCAGAGTTGGGCCAATGTTGTGCTAGCGTTGTGCCAGAGTTGTGCCAGAGTTGTGCCAGAGATGTGCCATAGTTGTGCCAGAGCTGTGCCAATGTTGTGCCTGCGTTGTGCCAGAGTTGTGCCAGAGTTGTACCAATGTTGTGCAAAAGTTGTGCCAGAGTTACGCCAGAGTTGTGCCTGAGTTGTGCCAGAGTTGTGCCAGAGTTGTGCCAGTGTTATGCCACAGTTGTGCCAGAGTTGTGCCAGAGTTCCGCCATAGTTGTGCCAGTGTTGTGCCATAATTATGCCAGAGTTGTGCCAGAGTTGTTCCATAGTTGTGCCATAGTTGTGCCAGAGTTGGGCCAGTGTTGTGCAAGAGTTGTGATAGAGTTGTGCCAGAGTTCTGTTGGAGCTGTGCCAAGACTGTGCCATAGTGTGCCAAAGTTGTGCCAGAGTTGTGCTAGAGTTGTGCCAGAGTTGTGCCAGAGTTGTGCCAGAGTTGTGCCAGAGTTGTGCCAGAGTTGTGCCAGAGTTCTGTTGGAGCTGTGCCAAGACTGTCACCGCTCCTCACCTACACACCATGGACAAGCTCTCTACTGCATGGGCTGAACTCCCTGTCCTTGCCTCCAGCGCCAACAATATTCTCAGTTGGTCAGACAGCATCATCTCTAGCGCACGCAACATCTACATCAATGAGTATGAGGTGGCCGGAATGCTCCTTGGGAAATACGACCACCTATACAGCAGCCTGCATCCACCCAAGGACTACCATACCACCTTCACTACCATCTGGGATGTATTAAGAACGCGCATTGCTCCTATCTACCACATCACGGAACAGCCAGACGACATAGCCGCCCAACGATGGTACTCCCTGCTGGAGTGTGCTTGGGCCAGGCGGTCCCACTTCCTCCATCGCCACTACGTGGACGTCTTCCCCATCCTCCCAAACGTCCCACAACTCTTCTTTCTCCATGAAGACGACGCAGCTGATGTCACAGCGACCAACGTCGACGTGTGGGAACGAACATTCTACGAGACGTTCCATACACACTACCTCTTTCACTTCCCCATTGTACTGTCCCTTGTGGTAGCACCACACTACTGCAGCCCCAGCAAAGACTATACGCCCAACGAGATTCATGAGCAGCTCGATCTGTTAAACAAAGAAGTCAGACGAGGACTACGTGCACTCGTGGATCCTACGCTTCATTTCCTCCTGGCCCAACATGACGACAACATAACACTCATGTGGCACGGACTTATCACTGCGGAGGAAAAGTGCACTGCAAGTCACTGGGCAACCAAAATATCAAAAGACGCAGGAGAGGCCTTCTGCCTTGACAGATTCACGGGGGGTGTCAGAATTGTGTCTCTGTCAAGGCAGAACACCTGCCAGGTTTGCCCCCACAAAGTCGCTGTGGTCCCCTCTCTCGGAAACTCCAAGTCCTCTCAATAATGGTTCAAGCCTCAGCATGAACCACCTCGGTCCCATCACCCACGAACCGTTGACGGTGAGAACCGACCAACGGCACGTTACCGAGTAATCCCCTAATAAGCGGCTCGACCGCAAGCACGTCCGGCTAGTGCACAAGAAGCCGTTGCTTTGCTAGTTTGTCCTGTTCTGTCACCTTTATACCGAGGATGTTCATTCCCTCGAGGATAACCAGAACAGTTGTGCACATCCTGTTCCCCTTTGGTTCCGCGGCTTCGCCGCCGTGTCTTCGCTCTGCTTGCCCCTCGCACTTCCTTTCTTCGCCACCTCTCAACGCCTCGCTTCGTCACTCTTGCTCCTTCGCTCAGCTTTCATACCTCACCAACTATCACTTTCCTCGCCTGCATCTCCTCTCGCATCAACCAGACCTCCTCGGCTATCTCACTTCTCAGGCTCAACCTGCTCTCGCAACTAACTCCTCGGACCGCTCCTGCTCACGTCACTCTACTGACGTACATCAGTGTGCTCCGCTGCTTCTGCTTGCTTCTGCCGTGGCCTGTTCTCATACCTGCATTATTTTGACAGGTCTAGTGCCAAAGTGTAGAGCTCTAGTTCCAAAGTGTGATGCTCTAGTACCAAAGTGTGACGCTCTAGTGCCAAAGTGTAACGCTGTAGTGCCAAAGTCCGACGCTCTATTGCCAGAGTTTGAAGCTCTAGTGCCAAAGTGTGACGCTCTTGTGCCAAAGTGTGACACTCTAGTCCTAAAGTGTGACACTATAGTGCCAAAGTGTGTTTCTCCAGTGCCAAAGTGTGATGCTCTAGTGCGAAAGTGTGACGCTCTAGTACCAGCGTGTGACGCTATAGTGCCAAAGTGTGACGCTCTAGTTCCAAAGAGCAACACTCTATTGCCAAATTGAGATGCTCTAGTGCCAAAATGTGACGCTCTAGTGCCCAAGTTCGAAACTCTAGTGCCAAAGTGTGACACTAGTGCCAAAGTGTGACACACTAGTGCCAAAGTGTGACGCCCTAGTTCCAAGAGTGACGATCTAGTACCAAATTGTGAAGCTCTAGTGCCAAAGTGTGACGCTCTAGTGCCAAAGTGTGATGCTCTAGTATCAAATTGTGACGCTCCCATGCCAAAGTGTGGAACTCTAGTGCCAAAGTGTGACGCTCTAGTGCCAAGGTGTGAAGCTCTAGTGCCAAAGTGTGATGCTCTAGTGCCAAAGTGTGATGGTCTAGTGCCAACGTGTGATGCTCGAGTGCCAAAGTGTGAAGCTCTATTGCCAAATTGTGACGCTCTAGTGCCAACGTTTGGAGCTCTAGTTCCAGAGTGTGACGCTCTAGTGCCAAAGTGTGATGCTGTAGTGCCAAAGTGCGACGCTATAGTGCCAAAGTGTAGAGCTCTAGTGGCAAGGTGTGATGCTATAGTGCCAAAGTGTGACGCTCTAGTGCCAAAGTGTGACGCTCTAGTGCCAAAGAGTGATGCTCTAGTGCCAAAGTGTGACGATCTAGTCTCAAAGTTTGAAACTATAGTGCCCAAGTGTGACGCTTTAGTACGAAAGTGTGACGCTCTATTGCCAAAGTGTGACTCTCCTGTGCCAAACTGGGAAGCTCTAGTGCCAAAGTGTGAAGCTCTAGTGCCCAAGTATGATGCTCTAGTACCAAAGTGTGAACGTCTAGTGCCACATTGTGACGCTCTAGTGCCAAAGTGTGAAGCGCTAGAGCCAAAGTGAGACGCTCTAGTGCCAAAGTGTGACGCTCTAGTGCTAACGTGTGACGCTCTTGTGCCAAAGTGTGACGCTCTAGTGCCAACATGTGATGCTCTAGTGCCAAAGTGTGATGCTCTAGCGCAAAAGTGTGAGGATCTATTGCCAAAGTTTGAAACTCTAGTGCCAAAGTGTGATGCTCTAGTGCCAAAGTGTGACGCTCTAGTGTCAAAGTGTGACGCTATAGTGCCAAAGTCTGACACGCTAGTACCAAAGTTTGAAGCTCTAGTGCCAAAGTGTGACGCTCTAGTGCCAGAGTGTTACACTCTAGTGCCAAAGTGTGACGCTCTTGTGCCAAAGTGTGAAACTCTAGTGGCAAAGTGTGACGCTAAAGTGCCTAAGTGTGACGCTCTAGTACCAAAGTATGATGCTCTAGTGCCAAAGTATGACGCTCTAGTTCCAAAGTGCAACACTATATTGCAAAAGTGTGACGCTCTAGTGCCAACGTGTGACGCTCTAGTGCCAAAGTTCAAAACACTAGTGCCAAAGTGTGAGGCTCTAGTGCCAAAGTGTGATGCTCTAATGCCAAAGTGTGACGCTCTAGTACCAAATTGTGAAGGTCTAGTGCCACAGTGTGACGCTCTAGTGCCAAAGTGTGAAGCTGAAGTGCCAAAGTGTGGCGCTCTAGTGCCAAAGTGTGACGCTCTAGTGCCAAAGTGTGACGCTCTAGTCTCAAAGTGTGACGCTCTTGTGCCAAAGGGTGACTATCTAGTGCCAAAGTTTAACGCTCTAGTGCCAAAGTGTGAGGCTCTAGTGCCAAAGTGTGACGCTCTAGTGCCAAAGTGTGTCACTCTAGTGCCAAATCGTGATGCTGTAATGCCAATGTTTGGAGCTCTTTTGCCAAAGTGTGACGCTTTAGTACCAAATTGTGACGCTGTAGTGCCAAAGTCTGACGCTCTAGTGCCAGAGTTTGAAGCTCTAGTGCGAAAGTGTGTGATGCTACAGTGCCAAAGTGTGACACTCTAGTGCCAAAGTGTGACACTCTAGTGACAAAGTGTGAATCTCTAGTGCCAAAGTGTGATGCTCTAGTGCCAAAGTGTGACGCTCTAGTTCCGAAGTGTGACGCTCTAGTGCCAAATTGTGATGCTCTAGTGCCAAAGTGTGACTCTGTAGTGTCAACGTGTGACGCTCTAGTGCCAAAGTGTGACGCTCTAGTTCCGAAGTGTGACGCTCTAGTGCGAAAGTCTGACGCTCTAGTGCCAGAGTTTGAAGCTCTAGTGCCAACGTGTGACGCTCTAGTGCCAAAGTGTGACGCTCTAGTTCCGAAGTGTGACGCTCTAGTGCGAAAGTCTGACGCTCTAGTGCCAGAGTTTGAAGCTCTAGTGCCAACGTGTGACGCTCTAGTGCCAAAGTGTGACGCTCTAGTTCCGAAGTGTGACGCTCTAGTGCAAGAGTGTGAAGCTCTAGTGCCAAAGTGTGACGCTCCAGTGCCAAAGTGTGACACTCTAGTCCTAAAGTGTGACGCTATAGTGCCAAAGTGTGTTTCTCTAGTGCCAAAGTGTGATACTCTAGTGCCAAAGTGTGACGCTCTAGTACCAGCGTGTGACGCTCTAGTTCCAAAGTGCAACACTCTGTTGCCAAATTGTGAAGCTCTAGTGCCAAAAGTGTAACGCTCTGGTGCCAAAGTGTGAAGCTCTAGTGTCAAAATATGACGCTCAAGTGCCAAAGTGAGAAGCTCTAGTGCCAAAGTTTGACGCTCAAGTGCCAAGGTGACGCTCTAGTGCCAAAGTATGATGTTCTAGTGCCAAAGTGTGAAGATCTAGTGCAAATATGTGATGCTCTAGTGCCAAACGTGTGACGCTCTAGTGCCAAAGTGTGACGCTCTAGTGCCAAAGTATGACGCTCTTATGACAACGTTTGGAGCTCTAGTGTCAAAGTGTGACGCTCTAGTGCCAAAGTGTGACATTCTAGTGCCAAAGTGTGAAGGTATAGTGCAAAAGTGTGATGCTCTAGTGCCAAAGTGTGACGCTCTAGTGCCAAAGTGTGACACTCTAGTGCCAAAGTGTGACGCTCTAGTGCCAAAGTGTGACGCTCTAGTGGCAAAGTGTGACGCCCCAGTGGCAAAGTGTGACGCTATAATGCCACTTTGACACAAGAGCTTCACACTTTGGCACTAGAGCTTCACACTTTGGCACTAGAGCGTCACACTTTGGCAATAGAGCATCACACCTTGGCACAAGAGCATCACACTTGGGCACTAGGGCGTCATCCTTTGGCCTAAGAGTGTCACACTTTGGAACTAGAGCGTCACACTTTGGCACTAGAGCGTCACACTTTGGCACTAGAGTGTAAAACTTTGGCACTAGAGGGTCACACTTTGGCAATAGAGCATCACACTTTGGCACTGGCGCTTCACACGTTGGCACTAGAGCGTCACATTCTGGCACTAGACCTTCACACTTTGGTACTAGAGCGTCACACTTTGGCACTTGAGCGTCACACGTTGGCACTAGAGCCTCACACCTTGGCACTAGAGTTTTGAACTTTGGCACTAGAGGGTCACACTCTTGCAATAGAGTGTCGCACTTTGGAACTAGAGCGTCACACATTGGCACTAGAGCGTCACACTTTGGTACTAGAGCGTCACACTTTGGCACTAGAGCGTCACAATTTGGCACTATAGATTCACACTTTGGCACAAGAGCGTCACACGTTGGCACTAGAGTGTAACAATTTGGCAGTAGAGCGTCACACTTTGGCACTATGACTTCAAACTTTGGCACTAGAGTGTCAGACTTTGGCACTACATCGTCACACTTTGGAACTAGAGTGTCACACTTTGGCACTAGAGCATCACACTTTGGCACTAGAGTTTCAAACTTTGCCACTAGAGCCTCACACTTCGGCACTAGAGCGTCACACTTTGGCACCAGAGCGTCACACTTTGGCACTAGAGCGTCACACTTTGGCACTAGGGCGTCACACTTTGGCATGAGAGCGTCACAATGTGGCACTTGAGCGTCACACTTTAGCACTAGCGCTTCACCATTTGGCACTAGAGCGTCACTCTGTGGCACTAGACCTTCACACTTTGGCACTGGAGCGTCACACTTGGGTACTAGAGCTTCACACGTTGGCACTAGAGGGTCACACTTTGGCACAGGAGAGTCACACTTTGGCATTAGAGCGTCACACTTGGGCACTAGATTTCAAACTTTGGCACTACAGCGTCACACTTTGGCACTAGAGCGTCACACCTTGGCACTAGAGCATCACACATTGGCACTACAGCGTTACACTCTGGCACTAGAGCATCACACTTTGGCACTAGAGCTCCACACTTTGGCACTATAGCGTCACACTTTGGCACTACAGCGTCAGACTTTGGCACTAGAGCATCACACTTTGGAACTAGAGCTCAAAACGTTGGCACTAGAGCGTCACACTTTGGCACTAGAGCTGCACACTTCGGAACTCGAGCGTCACACTTTTGCATTAGACCATCACACTTGGGCACTAGAGCATCGCACTTTGGCACTAGAGCTTCACACCTTGGCACTAGAGCGTCACACTTTGGCACTAGATTGCAGATGAGAGAACTTGAGAGCGAAGTACAGGAGATGTCGGATTCGAAAGATTGAGGGTGGTGAAGTGAAGGGCCGTGAGGAGGTAGCGATGAGTGAAGGGAATAGAAGTGAGAAGCGAGCAGAGCAAGAGCACAAGAGCGCAAGAGCGGCGTCGAAGCCGTGGAACCGAAGGGAACAGGATGAATAGAACCACTATGGTTAATTCGAGGGAATGAACATCCTTTTTAATATATCTCATAACAGGACAAAAGCAAGATCTAACGGCTTCTTGTGCCCTAGCCGAATGCGCTTTTGGTGTGACCACTTATTTGGGGATAACTCGGCAGGAGAGACGTTGGTCGGTTCTGTCCCGCCAACGACTAGTGCTTGTGATGGCCGAGGTGGTTGCGCCAGGAGCCTAACCGTTAATTGAGAAGCCTCGGAATATCCGAGAGTTGTAGCTGACGGTATTCTCCGATATACTGATGTCCCGTTTGTGGAGAGGTCAGCTGTTCAAGGTTATTGGGTTCAGTGGTCATCTTCTATTTCTGACAAGTTGCACCCTAGTTGCGCCCTAGTTGTGCCCTAGTTGTGCCCTAGTTGCGCCCTAGTTGCACCCTGGTTACGCCCCAGTTGCGCCCTAGTTGCGTCCTACGTGCGCCCTAGTTACGCCCTAGTTGTGCCCTAGTTGCGAACTAGTTGCGTCCTAGTAATGTCCAAGTTGTGCCCTAGTTGCGCCCTAGTTGCACCCTAGTTGCGTCCTAGTTGCACCCTAGTTGCGCCCTAGTTGCATCCTTGTTGCGTCCTTGTTGCGTCCTCGTTGCACCCTCGTTGCACCCTAGTTTCACTCGCGTTGCGCCCTTGTTGCACCCTAGTTGCGACCTAGTTGCTCTCTAGTTGCGCCCTATTTGCGTCCTAGTTGCGCCCTAGTTGTGCCCTAGTTGCGCTCTACTTGCGCCCTAGTTGCGCCCTAGTTGCGCCCTAGTTGCACCCTAGTTGCACCCTAGTTGCACCCTAGTTGCGCCCTAGTCGTGCCCTAGTTGCGCCCTTGTTGCGCCTTAGTTGTGCCCTAGTTCCACCCTACTTGCGCCCTACTTGCGCCCTAGTTGCGCCCTACTTGCATCCCATTTGCATCTTAGTTGTGCCCTAGTTGCACCCTAGTTGCGCCTCAGTTGGCCACTAGCTATGCCCTAGTTGTACCCTACTTGCGCCCTAGATGTGTCCTACTTGTGCCCTATTTGCGCCCTAGTTGCGCCTTAGATGTGCCATAGTTGCGTCCTAGTTGCGCCCTAGTTGCGCCCTAGTTGCGCCCTAGTTGCGCCCTAGTTGCGTCCTAGTTGTGCCTTAGTTGCGGCGTAGTTGCACCGTAGTTGCGCCCTAGTTACGCACTAGTTGCCCCCAGTTGCGCCCTAATTGCGTCCTAGTTATGTCCTAGTTGCGCCCTAGTTGCGTGCTAGTTGCGCCCAAGCCGCGCCCTAGTCGTGCCCTAGTCGCGCCCTAGTTGCGTCCTAGTTGCGCACTAGTTGCACCCTAGTTGCGCCCTAGTTGCGCCCTAGTTGCGCCCTAGTTGTGCCCTAGTTGCAACCTAGTTGCACCCTACTTGCGCCCTAGTTGCCCCCAGTTGCATCCTAATTGCGCCCTAGTTGCGCCCTAGTTGCGCCCTGGTTGTGTCCTAGTTGTGCCCTAGTTGCGTCCAAGTCGTGCCCTAGTCACGCCCTAGTTGCGCCATAGTTGCGCACTAGCTGCACCCTAGTTGCGCCCTAGTTGCGCCCTAGTTGCGCCCTAGTTGTGCCCTAGTTGCCTCCTAGTTACGCCCTAGTTGCGCCCTAGTTGCCCCCTAGTTGCGCCCTAGTTGCGCCCAGGCGCCCAAGTTGCGCCCTACTTACGCCCTACTTGCACCCTAGTTGCACCCTAGTTACGCACTAGTTGCGCCCTGGTTGCGTCCTAGTTGCGCCCTAGTTGCACCCTAGTTGCGCCCTACTTGCACCCTACTGGCACCTACTTGCGCCCCAGTTGCACCTTAGTTGCGTCCTAGTTTCGCCCAACTTGCAGACTAGTTTCACCCTAGTTGCGCCCTAGTTGCGCCCTAGTTGCGCCCTAGTTGCACCCTAGTTGCACCCTAGTTGCGCCCTAGTTGCACCCTAGTTACGCCCTAGTTGTGCCCTAGTTGCGTCCTTGTTGCGTTCTCGTTGCACCCTAGTTGCACCCTAGTTGCGCCCTAGTTGCGCCCTAGTTGCACCCTAGTTGCCCCCAGTTGCGCCCTAATTGTGCCCGCCCTACGTCCTAGTTGCACCCTAGTTGCGCCCTAGTTGCGCCCTAGTTGCACCCTAGTTGCACCCTAGTTGCGCCCTAGTTGCGCCCTAGTTGCACCCTAGTTGCCCCCAGTTGCGCCCTAATTGTGCCCTAGTTGCGTCCTAGTTGCACCCTAGTTGCGCTCTAGTTGCGGCCTAGTTGCACCCTAGTTGCGCCCTAGTTGCACACTAGTTGCGCCCTAGTTGCGCCCTAGTTGCGCCCTAGTTGTGCCATAACTTCGCCCTAGTTGTGCCTTGTTGCGCCCTAGTTGCGCCCTTGTTGCACCTTAGTTGTGCCATAGTTGCGCCCTACTTGCGCCATACTTGCGCCCTAGTTGCGTCCTTCTTGCATCCTTGTTGCATCTTAGTTGCGCCCTAGTTGCGCCGTAGTTACGCCCTTCTTGCACCCTTATTGCACCCTACTTACACCCTATTGGCGCCTGCTTGCGCCCTAGTTGCACCTCAGTTGGACACTAGTTACGCCCTAGTTGTCCCATAGTTGTGCCCTTAGTTGCGTCTTACTTACGCCCTAGTTGCGCCTTAGTTGCGCCCTACTTACGCCCTAGTTGCGCTTTAGTTGCGCCCAACTTGCAGACTAGTTGCACCATAGTTGCGCCCTAGTTGCGCCCCAGTTGCGCCTTCGTTGCGCCATAATTGCACCCTAGTTGTACCCTAGTTGCGCCCTAGTTGCGCCATAGTTGTGTCTTAGTTGCGCCCTAGTTGTACCCTAGTTGCGCCCTAGTTTCACCCTAGTTGCGCCCAAGCCGCGCCCTAGTCGCGCCCTAGTTGTGTCCTAGTTGTGCCCTAGTTGTGCCCTAGCTGCACCCTAGTTGCGCCCTAGTTGCGCCCTACTTGCCCCCAGTTGCGCCCTACTTGCAACCTAGTTGCGCCCTAGTTGTGCCCTAGTTGCGCTCTAGTTACGCCCTACTTTTGTCCAAGTCGTATACTTCTGCTTCTACTGTGACGTCATCTTCCGTCAGCCGTCTGCATCTTCGTGGCAGCTTCCGCGCCACTTGCTCCTCTGCATATTCCGCTGCTCTCATTTTCCTGACATGGTATCAGAGCTGAGCGAAAGCTTCTGGCTCCTTCTCTGCCGCATCGTCATCACTGATGCCTGAAACGCTATTCCGAGCCGCGCCGCCGATCTGAGCCAGCCACAACGCCGTCAACCCCGTTCCTCTTCTCTCCACAAAGGCTAAGGAAACTGTGTATGGGCGCAGTCTCCAAGGCATTGCAACTTACACTCCCTCTATCACAACAGCAGCCGAGCAACAGCAGGACAAGCCTCCCGCAGCAGTAATGACATCTCTTGGCATTTAGCAACTCCTGCCATCCTTCATCATGAGATTCTCTC
Source organism: Penium margaritaceum (assembly GCA_023375785.1). Classification (NCBI taxonomy): domain Eukaryota; kingdom Viridiplantae; phylum Streptophyta; class Zygnematophyceae; order Desmidiales; family Peniaceae; genus Penium; species Penium margaritaceum. Next base: position 150,629 of record SZWC01001616.1, on the reverse strand, counting down.
AAGACAAAGAGGAGGCGCTTGGATACCTTCTCTTCGGACTTGCAGCCCTCATCGGTTACATCCCTCGTCTCAACTATAGCCTCACCTTCGAACTCATCTGCTCTGGCATCATTGGGATTCTCTTGGTTGTCGGATTTCTTCTGGTGCCTCCGCTCAAACGAGCAAATAGCAAAAAACTTCAATCATCTACGACATCCAGTCAAATCCCTCCCACACCGGTGACAACATCTCCCTCCCTGGAAACCACCGTCTCAGCAGCAACTGCACCTTCCTCCGCAGATCATGCCACCAACATCATGACCTTCGAATGTACTCCACCTTCTTCAGAATTCCTTCCTCCCTTCCAGGATGATTACCTGTACTACTACTACAATGACTACCTCTATCCTGATGAACCATTCTCCTC
>SZWC01001616.1:123028-134190 GCA_023375785.1 Penium margaritaceum | reverse complement strand
GGCGCTAATAGGGCGTAAGTAGGGTGCAATAAGGGTGCAACTAGGGCGCAACTAGGACGCATCTAAGACGCAAGTAGGACGCAACTAGGACGCGACGAGGGCGCAAGTAGGGCGCAGGTAGGGCGCAACTAGGGCACAACTAAGGCGCAACTAGGGCGCAACTAGGGCGCAACTAGGGCGCAACTAGGGCGCAACTAGGGCGCAACTAGGGCGCAACTAGGGCGCAACTAGGGCGCAACTGAAGCGCAACTAGGGCGCAACTAGGGCGCAACTAGGGCGCAACTAGGGCACAACGAGGCCACAACGAGGGCGAAACTAGGGCGTAACTAGGGTGCAACTAGAGCGCATCTAGGGTGCAACTAGGGCACATCTAGGGCGCAACTAGGGTACAACTAGAGCGCAACTAGGGCGCAACTAGGTCGCAGCTAGGGCGAAATTAGGACGCAACTGAAGGCAAATAGGGCGCAACTAGGGCGCAACTAGGGCGCAACTAGGGCGCAACTAGGGCGCAACTAGGGCACAACAAGGGCGCAACGAGGGCGCAACTAGGGTGTAACTAGGGCGCAAGTAGGGTGCAACTAGGGCGCAACTAGGGTGCAACTAGGGCGCATTTAGGGTGCAACTAGTGTGCAATTTGGGCGTAACTAGGGCACAACTAAGGCGCAACTAGGACGCTAGTAGGACGCAACTAAGGGTGCAACTAGGGGACAACTAGGGCGTAGCTAGTGCCCACCCGAGGTGCAACTAGGGCGCAAGTAGGCGCCAGTAGGGCGCAAGTAGGGCGCAACTAGGGCGCAAATAGGGCGCAACTAGGGCGCAACTAGGGTGCAATTAGGGCGCAACTAGGGTGCAACTAGGACGCAACTAGGGCACAACTAGGGCACAACTAGGACGCAACTAGGTCGCAACTAGGGCGCAACTAGGGCGCAACTAGGGTGCAACTAGGGCGCAACTAGGGGGTAACCGGGGCGCAACCAGGTCGCAACTAGGGCGCAACTAGGGCAGAACTAGGGCGCAACTAAGATGCAACTAGGGTGCAACTAGTGTGCAAGTTGGGCGCAACTAAGGCGCAACTAAGGCGCAACTAGCGCGTAAATAGGGCACAAGTAGGACGCAACTAGGGCGCAACTAGGGCACAACTAGGGCGTAGCTAGTGCCCAACTAAGGTACAACTAGGGCGCAAGAAGGGTGCCAGTACGGCACAAGTAGGGTGCAATAAGGGTGCAAATGGGGTACAACTAGAGCGCAAGTAGGGTGCAACTAGGGCGCAACTAGGGCGTGACTAGGGCGCGACTAGGGCGTGACTAGGTCGCAACTAGGGAGCATTTTGGGCGCAACTAGGCCGCAACTAGGGCGCAACTAGGGTGCAACTAGGGCGCAACTAGGGCGCAACCTGGGTGCAACTATGGCGCAACTAGGGCGCAACCAGGGTGCAACTAGGGCGCAAGTAGGGCGCAAGTAGGGAGCAACTACGGCACAAGTGGGGCACAACTAGGGCATAATAAGGGCGCAACTAGGGCGCAACTTGAGCGCAACGAGGGCGCAACGAGGGCGCAACGAGTGTGTAACTAGGGCGCAACAAGGGTGCAACAAGGGCGCAACTAGGGTGCAACTAGGGCGTAAATAGGGCGCAACTAGGACGCAACTAGGGCGCAACTAGGGCACAACTAGGGTGCAACTAGGGTGCAACTAGGGCACAACAAGGGCGCAACTTTGGCGCAACTAGGGCGCAACTAAGGCGTAACTAAGGCGCAACTAAGGCGCAACTAAGGCGCAACTAGGGCGCAAGTAGGGCAAAAGTAGGACGCAGCTAGGGCGCAACTAGGGTACAACCAGGGCGTAGCTAGTACCCAACTAAGGCGCAACTAGCCTGCAAGTAGGGCGCAAGTAGGACGCAATTAGGGCACAACTATGACACAACTAGGGAGTAGCTAGTGTCCAACTAAGGCACAACTAGGGTGCAAGTAGGATGCCAGAAGGGCGCAAGTAGGGTACAATAAGGGTGCAAGTAGGGTGTATCTAGGGCACAACTAGGGCGCAACTAGGGTGCAACTAGAGTGCGACTAGGGCGCAACTAGGGCGCAACTAGGGTACAACTAGGGCGCAAGTAGGGCGCAACTAGGGCACAAGTAGGGCGTAACTAGGGCCCAACTAGGGCGCAACAAGGGCGCAACTAGGGCACAACTAGGGCGCAAGTAGGGTGTAACTAGGGTGCAACTAGGGCGCAACTAGGGCGCAATTAGGGCGCAACTATGGTGCAACTAGGGCGCAAGTAGGACACAAGTATGGCACAAGTAGGGCGCAACTACGGCGCAAGTGGGGCACAACTAGGGCGTAACTAGGGCGCAACGAGGGCACAACGAGGGCGCAACAAGGGCGCAACAAGGACGCAACTAGGGCGCAACTAGGGCGCAACTAGGGCGTAACTAGGGCGCAACTAGGGCGCAACTAGGGCGCAACTAGGGCACAACTAGGGTGCATCTAGGGCGCAAATAAGGCACAACTAGGGCACAACAAAGGCGCAACTAGGGCGCAAGTATGATACAAGTAGGACGCAACTAGGGCGCAACTAGGGTTCAACTAAGGCGTAGCTAGTGCCCAGCAGAGGCGCAACTAGGGCGCAAGTAGGGCGCAACTAGGGTGCATCTAGGGCGCAAATAAGGCACAACTAGGGCACAACAAAGGCGCAACTAGGGCGCAAGTATGATACAAGTAGGACGCAACTAGGGCGCAACTAGGGTTCAACTAAGGCGTAGCTAGTGCCCAGCAGAGGCGCAACTAGGGCGCAAGTAGGGCGCCAATAGGGCGTAAGTAGGGTGCAATAAGGGTGCAACTAGGGCGCAACTAGGACGCATCTAGGACGCAAGTAGGGCGCAACTAGGGCACAACTAAGGCGCAACTAGGGCGCAACTAGGGCGCAACTAGGGCGCAACTAGGACGCAACTAGGGCGCAACTAAGGCACAACTAGGGCGCAACTAGGGCCCAACTATGGCGCAAATAGGGCGCAACTAGGGCGCAACTAGGGCGCACCTAGGTTGCAACGAGGGCGCAACGAGGGCAAAACTAGGGCGTAACTATGGCGCAACTAGAGCGCAAGTAGGGCGCAACTAGGGTGCAACTAGGGTGCAACTAGTGTGCAAGTTGGGCGCAACTATGGCGCAACTAAGGCGCAACTATGGCGCAAGTAGGACGCTACGAGGGCGTAACTAGGGGANAGTTGTGCCAGAGTTCTGCCAGAGTTGTGCCAAAATAGTACCAGAGTTGTGCCAGAGTTGTGCCAGAGTTGTGCCAGAGTTGTGCCAGAGTTCTGCCGGAGTTGTGCCAGAGTTGTGCCATAGTTGTCCCAAAGTTGTTCCAAAGTTGCACCAGAGTTGTGCAAGAGTTGTGCCAGAGTTGTGCCATAGTTGTGCCAGGGGTGGACCAACATTGTGCTAGAGTTGTGCCAGAGTTGTTCCAGAGTTGTGTCAGAGTTGTGCCAGATTTGTGCCAATGTTGTTCTAGAGTTGTGCCAGAGCTGTGACAGAGTTCTGCCGGAGTTGTGCCAGAGTTGTGCCATAGCTGTGCCAAAGTTGTTAAAGAGTTGAACCAGAGTTGTGCCAAAGTTGTGCCAGAGGTGTGCCATAGTTTTGCCAGAGCTAGGCCAATGTTATGCCAACGTTGTGCCATAATTTTTCTAGAGTTGTGCCTGAGTTGTGCCACATTTTTGCCAATGTTGTTCTAATGTTGTGTCAGAGTTGTGCCATAGTTCTGCCGAAGTTGTGCCAGAGTTGTGCCTGCGTTGTGCCAGAGTTGTGCCAGAGTTATCCACAGTTGTTCCGGAGTTGTGCCAGAGTTGTGCCAGAGTTGTGCCAGAGTTGTTCCAGAGTTGTGCCAGAGTTGTGCCAGATTCGTGCCAATGTTGTTCCAGAGTTGTGCCGGAGTTGTGCCAGAGTTCTGCCGGAGTTGTGCCAGAGTTGTGCCATAGTTGTACCCAACTAAGGCGCAACTAGCGTGCAAGTAGGGCGCAAGTAGGACGCAACTAGGGCGCAACTATGACACAACTAGGGAGTAGCTAGTGTCCAACTAAGGCACAACTAGGGTGCAAGTAGGATGCCAGAAGGGCGCAAGTAGGGCACAATAAGGGTGCAAGTAGGGTGTATCTAGGGCACAACTAGGGCGCAACTAGGGTGCAACTAGAGTGCGACTAGGGCGCAACTAGGGCGCAACTAGTGTACAACTAGGGCGCAAGTAGGGCGCAACTAGGGCACAAGTAGGGCGTAACTAGGGCCCAACTAGGGCGCAACAAGGGCGCAACTAGGGCGCAACTAGGGCGCAACTAAGGCGCAACTAGGGCGCAAGTAGGGCGTAACTAGGGCGCAACTAGGGTTCAACTAAGGCGTAGCTAGTGCCCAACAGAGGCGCAACTAGGGCGCAAGTAGGGCGTAACTAGGGCGCAACTAGGGTTCAACTAAGGCGTAGCTAGTGCCCAACAGAGGCGCAACTAGGGCGCAACTAGAGCGCAAGTAGGGCGCAACTAGGGTGCAACTAGTGCGCAACTAGGACGCAACTATGGTAAAACTAGGGCGCAACGAGGGCGCAACGAGGGCGCAACTAGGGCGCAACTAGGGTGCAACTAGGGCGCAACTATGGCGCAACTAGGGTGTAACTAGGGTGTAACTAGTCTCCACGTTGGGCACAACTATGGCGCAACTAAGGCACAACTAGGGCGTAAGTAAGACGCAACCTAGTTGCACCCAACTTGTAGACTAGTTGCACCCTAGTTGCGCCCTAGTTGCGCCCTAGTTGCGCCTTAGTTGCGCCCTAATTGTGCCCTAGTTGTACCCTAGTTGCACCCTAGTTGCGCCAAAGTTGTGTCCTAGTTGCGCCCTAGTTGTGCCCTAGTTGCGCCCTAGTTTCGCCCTAGTTGCGCCCAAGCTGCGCCCTAGTCGCGCCCTAGTTGCGCCCTAGTTGTGCCCTAGTTGTGCCCTAGCTGTGCCCTAGTTGCGCCCTAGTTGCGCCCTAGTTGCCACCAGTTGCGCCGTAATTGCAGCCTAGTTGCGCCCTAGTTGCGCCCTAGTTGCGCTCTAGTTACGCCCTACTTGCGCCCAAGTCGTATACTTCTGCTTCTACTGTGACGTCATCTTCCGTCAGCCGTCTGCATCTTCGTGGCAGCTTTCGCGCCACTTGCTCCTTTGCATATTCCGCTGCTCTCATTTTCTTGACATGGTATCAGAGCTGAGCGAAAGCTCCTGGCTCCTTCTCTGCCGCATCGTCATCACTGATTCCTGAAACGCTATTTCGAGCCGCGCCGCCGATCTGAGCCAGCCACAACGCCGTCAACCTCGTTCCTCTTCTCTCCACAAAGGCTAAGGAAACTGTGTATGGGCGCAGTCTCCAAGGCATTGCAACTTACACTCCCTCTATCACAGCAGCAGCTGAGCAACAGCAGGACAAGCCTCCCGCAGCAGTAATGACATCTCTTGGCATTTAATAACTCCTGCCATCCTTCATCATGAGATTCTCTCAAGACAAAGAGGAGGCGCTTGGATGCCTTCTCTTCAGACTTGCAGCCCTCACCATCAAACTCATCTGCTCTGGCATAATTGGGATTCTCCTGGTTGTCGGATTTCTTCTGGTGCCTCTGCCGAAACGAGCAACTAGCAGGAAACTCCAATCATCTACGACATCCAGTCAAATCCCTCCCACACCGGTGACAACATCTCCCTCCCTGGAAACCACCGTCTCAGCAGCAACTGCACCTTCCTCCGCAGATCATGCCACCAACATCATGACCTTTGAATGTACTCCACCTTCTTCAGAATTCCTTCCTCCCTTCCAGGATGATTACCTGTACTACTACTACAATGACTACCTCTATCCTGATGAACCATTCTCCTCACCTCAAGCCATATCCTCAACTGAAGTCCCTGACCCTACCGCCACTATGAGTCTTCTCCTCTTTTCAGACACTCCAATCTTCTCCCGCGAAGAGCTAAGCGAGTTCATTCTGGGCAACTACGGTATCTCCATTAGCGACACCACCGCGCAGCAGACGAACACTTTCCCCATCACCGTATCTCCGACACCCACACCAAACTCCTCTCCGCAAATGAACTCGCATCGCGCTGGCTATGCTCGCCTCCTGTCACCAAGACAACAGATCGCTACATCTCGCCTCCAAAACGNGCAACTAGGGTGCAACTAGGGCGCAACTAGGGCGCAAGTAAGGTGCAACTAGGGCGCAACTAGGGCGCAATTAGGACGCAATTGGGGGCAACTAGGGTGCAACTAGTGCGCAACTAGGACGCAACTATGGTAAAACTAGGGCGCAACGAGGGCGCAACGAGGGCGCAACTAGGGCGCAACTAGGGTGCAACTAGGGCGCGACTATGGCGCAACTAGGGTGTAACTAGGGTGTAACTAGTCTCCACGTTGGGCACAACTAGGGCGCAACTAAGGCACAACTAGGGCGTAAGTAAGACGCAACCTAGTTGCACCCAACTTGTAGACTAGTTGCACCCTAGTTGCGCCCTAGTTGCGCCCTAGTTGCGCCTTAGTTGCGCCCTAATTGTGCCCTAGTTGTACCCTAGTTGCACCCTAGTTGCGCCAAAGTTGTGTCCTAGTTGCGCCCTATTTGTGCCCTAGTTGCGCCCTAGTTTCGCCCTAGTTGCGCCCAAGCCGCGCCCTAGTCGCGCCCTAGTTGCGCCCTAGTTGTGCCCTAGTTGTGCCCTAGCTGTGCCCTAGTTGCGCCCTAGTTGCGCCCTAGTTGCCACCAGTTGCGCCCTAATTGCAGCCTAATTGCGCCCTAGTTGCGCCCTAGTTGCGCTCTAGTTACGCCCTACTTGCGCCCAAGTCGTATACTTCTGCTTCTACTGTGACGTCATCTTCCGTCAGCCGTCTGCATCTTCGTGGCAGCTTTCGCGCCACTTGCTCCTTTGCATATTCCGCTGCTCTCATTTTCTTGACATGGTATCAGAGCTGAGCGAAAGCTCCTGGCTCCTTCTTTGCCGCATCGTCATCACTGATTCCTGAAACGCTATTTCGAGCCGCGCCGCCGATCTGAGCCAGCCACAACGCCGTCAACCTCGTTCCTCTTCTCTCCACAAAGGCTAAGGAAACTGTGTATGGGCGCAGTCTCCAAGGCATTGCAACTTACACTCCCTCTATCACAGCAGCAGCTGAGCAACAGCAGGACAAGCCTCCCGCAGCAGTAATGACATCTCTTGGAATTTAACAACTCCTGCCATCCTTCATCATGAGATTCTCTCAAGACAAAGAGGAGGCGCTTGGATGCCTTCTCTTCAGACTTGCAGCCCTCATCGGTTATATCCCTCATCTCAACTATAGCCACACCATCAAACTCATCTGCTCTGGCATAATTGGGATTCTCCTGGTTGTCGGATTTCTTCTGGTGCCTCTGCCGAAACGAGCAACTAGCAGGAAACTTCAATCATCTACGACATCCAGTCAAATCCCTCCCACACCGGTGACAACATCTCCCTCCCTGGAAACCACCGTCTCAGCAGCAACTGCACCTTCCTCCGCAGATCATGCCACCAACATCATGACCTTCGAATGTACTCCACCTTCTTCAGAATTCCTTCCTCCCTTCCAGGATGATTACCTGTACTACTACTACAATGACTACCTCTATCCTGATGAACNTGGGCAACTACGGTATCTCCATTAGCGACACCACCGCGCAGCAGACGAACACTTTCCCCATCACCGTATCTCCGACACCCACACCAAACTCCTCTCCGCAAATGAACTCGCATCGCGCTGGCTATGCTCGCCTCCTGTCACCAAGACAACAGATCGCTACATCTCGCCTCCAAAACGAGCACAACTGTCGAGTAATATTTCAACCTTGACTACCTTCAAACCCAAGGTTGCCTTGCCAGCATCAAGCCACCTGTCATCTGCGGGATCCCCAAGTGTACCCTCTCCCGTATCTCAGCTCGGATCCATCTGGCCATCACCCCTTAACCCTTCTGCCGTTCAACTCTCCGCATTGATGGCACACCTACTGCCATAACCAACCTCTCTACCAACATCGCTTAAGACCTTTCTCCTCCCTCCAGCTCTCTGAAGCATCACGCCACCACAACCTTCACCCCTCTGGAACTCTGTCACCTCTTCCCAGCTGCTATCAATGTGTTATCCGCCTCCCTCTGAGCTCACCTTTGACTTAACTCCTTCTTCAAAGGCATGGATGCAGGACCTCACCACTCCAGCTGCTTCTCTCTCTCACCTACAATTTCTTCAAACGGTGCAAACCGCTACCACTCAATCTCCTCATCCTCCCGGGGCTGCTGAAGAGCAACTGAGATCACTTCTTGGTGTCTTTCTTGCAAGCCGTGTGCTCTTGAAGGGAGCTGTCGGAACCTTTATCAAGAGCCACACGACTCCACCAGGGTCGTCCTGGTGTAAGCCAACTCTCCCCGGAACTCCCACCCAATGGGAAAAGGAAAAGACAGACGGATCCCGGTTCACCTCCTGCGCCCTGCTGACCGAACGGCTCGGAAGGCATAACCAATCAGACTCCTCTGGTCTGACCATCCGGCCGTCCGAACACACCACGTCCAACGCCAACGGACCTCCGACACCACGTATCGACCAGCAAGATCTGTCGACAGCAGCCCTGCTCCCTGGTCTGTTCTCCGTGGCAACATCCAAGGCTCGGCAGAAACAGCACATCCTCAACTCAACCTGGGAAGGGTTCCAAGAGGACAAGTTCATGCGGAGCCGCACCGCGCCCACGCACCGCGAATACACGGAAGCAGCAGCAGTAGCACACTGTCAGCTGCGGCTGTACATCTCGCACCACCCACCCTAATGGGTGTAGGCGACTGTACTCTGTACTCTAGGCTTAGACCTATCTAGTACTAATAGCAGTAGAACTCATGTACTCAATTTCCTCAGTTAATTCCTCCTCATTTTCCTCCATCATCATCACCTCCGTTCAATTGCCGTTCCTCGCCTCATCGCTTCCATCAATTTGATCGTTGCCTCCGCTCAATCATATATCAGTTCAGCAAAGCACATTGAGACCTAAGCTGCCATCAGATCCCCACTCACGTTGTCTCACATCTCAGAGTGATTATTCGCTGCAGAACCCGAACCGCGATGTTCCTTCATCCGCGCTTCGGTCCCCAACGTCTCTTCATTACTGAAAGTGTCGATCTTGATCACTCATCCTTAGCGCTTCGTTGCTTCCGCTCCTCGCGCAGTCATCCCCTGTCCGTATACTTCTGCTTCTACTGTGACATCATCTTCCGTCAGCCGTCTACATCTTCGTGGCAGCTTCCGCGCCACTTGCTCCTCTGCATATTCCGCTGCTCTCATTTTCTTGACAGGGCGCAAGTAAGATGCAACAAGGGCGTAACTAGGGCACAACTAGGGCGTAGCTAGTGTCCAACTGAGGCGTAACTATGGCGCAAGTGGGGCGCTAGTAGGGTATAAGTTTGGTGCAATAAGGGCACAAAAAAGGGTGCAACTAGGGTGGAACTAGGGTGCAACTAGGACGCACCTAGGACGCAAGTAGGGTGCAACTAGGACGCAAGTAGGGCGCAAGTAGGGCGCAATTATGACGCAAGTAGGGCGCAACTAGGGCGTAACTATGGCGTAACTACGGCGCAACTAGGGCGTAACTAGGGTGTAAGTAGTGTGCATGTTGGGCGCAACTAGGGCACAACTAAGGTGCAATTAGGGTGCAAGTAGGGTGCATCTAGAGCGCAGCTAGGGTACAACTAGGGCGCAACTAGGGCGTAAGTAGGGTGCAACTAGGGTGCAACTAGAGCACAAGTAGGGCACAACTAGGGCGCAACTAGGGCACAACCAGGGTGCAACTAGGGTACAACTAGGGCGCAACTAGGGCGTAAGTAGGGTGCAACTAGGGTGCAACTAGAGCACAAGTAGGGCACAACTAGGGCGCAACTAGGGCACAACCAGGGTGCAACTAGGGTGTAGCTGGTGCCCAACTAAGGCACAACTAGGGCGCAAGCAGGGTGCCAGTAGGGTGCAAGTAGGGTGCAATAAGGGCGTAAATAGGTTGTAACTAGGGTACAACTAGGGTACAACTAGGGCGCAACAAGGGTGCAACTAGGGCGCAACTAGGGCGCAACTAAGGCGTAACTATGGCGCAACTAGGGCGCAACTACGGCGTAACTAGGGCGCAAGTAGGGCACAAGTAGGACGCAACTAGGGTGCAACTAGGGTACAACAAGGGCGTAGCTAGTTCCCAACTGAGGCGCAAGTAGTGTGCAAGTAGGGCGCAAGTAGGGTGCAACTAGTGTACAACTAGGACGCAACTAGGGTGCAACTAGGGCGCAACTAGGGCGCAACTAGGGTGCAACTAGGGTGCAACTAGGGCGCAACTAGGGTGCAACTAGGGCAAAACTAGGACGCAACTAGGGCGCAACTAGTGTGCAACTAGGGCGTAGCTAGGGCGCAACTAGGGCGCAACTAGGGCGTAACTAGGGCGCAACTAGGGCGCAACTAGGGTACAACTAGGGTGCAACTAGGGCGCAACTAGGGCACAACTAGGGCACAACTAGGATGCAACTAGGTCGCAACTAGGGCGCAACGAAGGCGCAACTAGGGCGCAACTAGGGCGCAACTAGGGTGCAACTAGTACGCAACCATGGTACAACCAGGGCGCAACTAGGGTGCAACTAGGGCGTAACTAGGGTGCAACTAGGGCACAACTAGGACGCAACTATGGTGCAACTAGGGCGCAAGTAGGGCGTGACTATGGCGCAACTAGGGTGCAACTATGGCGCAAGTAGGGCGTAAGTAAGACGCAGCTAGGGTGCAACTAGGGCACAACTAGGGCGTAGCTATTGCCCAACTAAGGCGCAACTAGGGCCCCAGAAGGGCGCCAGTAGGGCGTAAATAGGGTGTAATACGGGCGCAAGAAGGGCGCAACTAGGTTGCAACTAGGGCGCAACTAGAAACGACTAGGGCGCAACTAGGGCGCAACTAGGGCGCAACTAGGGCGCAAGTAGGGTGCAAGTAGGACGCAACTAGGGAACAACTAAGGCGCAACTAGGGCGCAACTAGGGCGCAACTAGGGCGTAACTATGGTGCAACTAAGGCGCAACTAGGACGTAACTAGGGCGCAACTAGGGCGCAACTAGGATGCAACTTGGGCGCAACTTGGGCGCAACTAGGGCGCAAC
>SZWC01001616.1:110905-122339 GCA_023375785.1 Penium margaritaceum | reverse complement strand
AGTGAGACACCGAACACTACTTTAGGTAGGTTAGACCAGGATACGTTTTGCTTCCACTATTCCTATCAATCAATCATTTTCCTTCATCTGCCTTGCTTCATCACTACTTTAGGTAGGTTGACCATCCGTATTGAATTTCTTTGGTCATGGTCAGTGACATATGCCTACTGCCAAAGTGTGAAGCTCTAGTGCCAAGTTGTGGATCTATAGTGCCACATTGTAAAGCTCTAGTGCCAAAGTGTGGCGCGCCTGTGCCAAAGTGTGATGCTCTAGTTCCAACGTGTGAAGCTCTAGTGCCAAACTATGACGCTCTATTGCCAATGTGTGAAGCTCTAGTACCAAAGTGTGAAGCTCTATTGCCAAATTGTGAATTTCTAGTGCCAAGGTGTGACGCTCTACTGCTTAAGTGTGAAGCTCTAGTGCCAAAGTGTGATGCTCTAGTGCCGAAGTGTGAAGCTCTACTGCCAAAGTGTGACGCTCTAGTGCCAAAGTGTGAAGCTCTAGTACCAAAGTGTGACGTTGTAGTGCCAAAGTGTGACGCTCTAGTGCCAAAGTGTGGAGCTCTAGTACCAAAGTGTGATGCTCTAGTGCCAAAGTGTGACGCTCTAGTGCCAATGTGTGATGATATAGTGCCAAAGTCTGACTCTCTAGTGCCAAATTTTGAAGCTCTAGTGCCAAAGTGTGATGCTCTAGTGCCAAAGTGTGACACTCTAGTGCCAAAGTGTGCCGCTCTAGTGCCAAAGTGTGAATCTCTAGTACCAAAGTGTGATGCTCTAGTGCCAAAGTGTGATGCTCTAGTGCCAAAGTGTGACACTCTAGTGCCAAAGTGTGCCGCTCTAGTGCCAAAGTGTGAATCTCTAGTACCAAAGTGTGATGCTCTAGTACCAAAGTGTGACACTCTAGTGCCAAAGTGTGACGCTCTAGTCCCAATATGTGACGCTCTAGTTCCAAAGTGCAACAGTCTATTGCCAAAATGTGAAGCTCTAGTGCCAAAAGTGTAACGCTCTGGTGCCAAAGTGTGAAGCTCCAGTGTCAAAGTATGACGCTCAAGTGCCAAAGTGAGAAGCTCTAGTGCCAAAATTTTACGCTCAAGTGCCAAAGTGTGATTCTCTAGTGCCAAAGTGTGATGTTCTAGTGCCAAAGTGTGAAGGTCTAGTGCAAAAATGTGATGCTCTAGTGCCAAATTGTGACGCTCTAGTGCCAAAGTGTGACGCTCTTATGCCAACGTTTGGAGCTCTAGTGCCAAAGTGTGACGCTCTAGTGCCAAAGTGTGACATTCTAGTGCCAAAGTGTGAAGGTATAGTGCAAAAGTGTGATGCTCTAGTGCCAAATTGTGACGCTCTAGTGCCGAAGTGTGACACTCTAGTCCCAAAGTGTGACGCTCTAGTGCCAAAGTGCGATGCTCTAGTGGCAAATTGTGATGCTCCAGTGGCAAAGTATGACGCTATAGTGCCACTTTGACACAAGAGCTTCACACTTTGGCACTAGAGCTTCACACTTTGGCACTAGAACGTCATACTTTGGCAATAGAGCATCACACATTGGCACAAGAGCATCACACTTGCGCACTAGAGCGTCATCCTTGGGCACAAGAGCGTCACACTTTGGCAATAGAGCATCGCACATTGGCACAAGAGCATCACACTTGGGCACTAGAGCGTCATCCTTGGGCACAAGAGCGTCACACTTTGGGACTAGAGCGTCACACTTTGGCACTAGAGCGTCACACTTTGGCACTAGAGTGTCAAACTTTGGTACTAGAGCGTCACACTTTGGCAATAGAGCGTCACACTTTGGCACTGGCGCTTCACACGTTGGCACTAGAGCGTCACACTGTGGCACTAGACCTTCACACTTTGGTACTAGAGCGTCACACTTTGGCACTTGAGCGTCACACTTTGGCACTAGAGCCTCACACTTTGGCACTAGAGTTTTGAACTTTGGCACTAGAGCGTCACACTCTTGCAATAGAGTGTCGCACTTTGGAACTAGAGCGTCACACATTGGCACTAGAGCGTCACACTTTGGTACTAGAGCGTCACACTTTGGCACTAGAGCGTCACACTTTGGCACTAGAGATTCACACTTTGGCACAAGAGCGTCACACTTTGGCACTAGAGTGTAACAATTTGGCACTAGAGCGTCACACTTTGGCACTAGGACTTCAAACTTTGGCACTAGAGTGTCAGACTTTGGCACTACAGTGTAACAATTTAGCACTAGAGTGTCACACTTTGGCACTAGGACTTCAAACTTTGGCACTAGAGTGTCAGACTATGGCACTATTGCATCACACGTTGGAACTAGAGTGTCACACTTTGGCACTAGAGCATCACACTTTGGCACTAGAGCGTCACACTTTGGCACTAGGACTTCAAACTTTGGCACTAGAGTGTCAGACTATGGCACTATTGCATCACACGTTGGAACTAGAGTGTCACACTTTGGCACTAGAGCATCACACTTTGGCACTAGAGTTTCAAATTTTGGCACTAGAGCATCACACTTCGGCACTAGAGCGTCACACTTTGGCACTAGAGCATCACACTTTGGCACTAGAGCGTCACACTTTGGCACTAGAGCATCACACTTCGGCACTAGAGCGTCACACTTTGGCACTAGAGCATCACACTTTGGCACTAGAGCGTCACACTTTGGCACTAGAGCATCACACTTTGGCACAAGAGCGTCACAATTTGGCACTAGAACGTCACACTTTGGCACTAGCGCTTCACACTTTGGCACTAAAGCGTCACTCTATGGCACTAGACCTTCACACTTTGGCACTGGAGCGTCACACTTGGGTACTAGAGCTTCACACGCTGGCACTAGAGCGTCACACTTTGGCACAGGAGAGTCACACGTTGGCATTAGAGCATCACACTTGGGCACTAGATTTCGAACTTTGGCACTACAGCGTCACACTTTGGCACTAGAGCGTCACACTTTGGCACTAGAGCGTCACACATTGGCACTACAGCGTCACACTTTAGCACTAGAGCATCACACTTTGGCACTAGAGCTCCACACTTTGGCACTACAGGGTCACACTTTGGCACTAGAGCGTCACACTTTGGAGCTAGAGCTCCAAACGTTGGCACCTGAGCGCCACACTTTGGCACTAGAGCTTCACACTTCGGCACTCGAGTGTCACACATTTGCATTAGACCATCACATTTTGGCACTAGAGCATCACACTTTGGCACTAGAGCGTCACACTTTGGCACTAGAGCGTCACACTTTGGCACTAGAGCGTCACACTTTGGCACTAGAGCATCACACTTTGGCACTAGAGCGTCACACTTTGGCACTAGAGCATCACACTTTGGCACAAGAGCGTCACAATTTGGCACTAGAGCGTCACACTTTGGCACTAGCGCTTCACACTTTGGCACTAAAGCGTCACTCTATGGCACTAGACCTTCACACTTTGGCACTGGAGCGTCACACTTGGGTACTAGAGCTTCACACGCTGGCACTAGAGCGTCACACTTTGTCACAGGAGAGTCACACGTTGGCATTAGAGCGTCACACTTGGGCACTAGATTTCGAACTTTGGCACTACAGCGTCACACTTTGGCACTATAGCGTCACACTTTGGAACTAGAGCGTCACACATTGGCACTACAGCGTCACACTTTAGCACTAGAGCATCACACTTTGGCACTAGAGCTCCATACTTTGGCACTACAGGGTCACACTTTGGCACTAGAGCGTCACACTTTGGAGCTAGAGCTCCAAACGTTGGCACCTGAGCGCCACACTTTGGCACTAGAGCTTCACACTTTGGCACTAGAGCGTCACACTTTGGAGCTAGAGCTCCAAACGTTGGCACCTGAGCGCCACACTTTGGCACTAGAGCTTCACACTTCGGCACTCGAGTGTCACACATTTGCATTAGACCATCACATTTTGGCACTAGAGCATCACACTTTGGCACTAGAGCTTCACACCTTGGCACTAGAGCGTCACACTTTGGCACTAGAGCGCAGATGAGAGAACTTGAGAGCGAAGTGCAGGAGATGTTGGAAGCGAAAGGTTGAGGATGGTGAAGCAAAGGGCCATGAGGAGGTAGTGATGAGTGAAGGCAATAGAAGTGAGAAGCAAGCAGAGCAAGAGCACGGCGTTGAAGTCATGGAACCGAAGGGAACAGGATGAATAGAACTACTGTGGTTAATTCGAGGGAATTAACATCCTTGTTAACATATCTCAGAACAGGACAAAAGCAAGACCTAACGGCTTCTTGTGCGCTAGCCGAACGCGCTTGTGGTGTGACCACTTATTAGGGGATAACTCGGCAGGAGAGACGTTGGTCGGTTCTGTCCCGCCAACGGCTAGTGCTTGTGATGGCCGAGGTGGTTCCGCCAGGATCCAAACCGTTTATTGGGAGCCTCGGAATATCCGAGAGTTGTAGCTGACGGTATTCTGCGATGTACTGATGTCCCGTTTGCAGAGAGGTCAGCTGTTCAAGGTTATTGGGCTCAGTGGTCATCTTTTTTTTCTGACAAGTTGCACCCTAGTTGCGCCCTAGTTGTGCCCTAGTTGTGCCCTAGTTGCGCCCTAGTTGTGCCCTGGTTGCGTCCCAGTTGCGCCCTAGTTGCGTCCTACTTGCGCCCTAGTTGCGTCCTAGTTGCGCCCTAGTTGTAACCTAGTTGCGTCCTAGTTGTGTCCAGGTTATGCCCTAGTTGCACCCTAGTTGCACCCTAGTTGCGTCCTAGTTGCACCCTAGTTGCACCCTAGTTGCACCCTAGTTGTACCCTTGTTGCGTCCTCGTTGCACCCTCATTGCACCCTAGTTTTGCCCTCGTTGTGCCCTTGTTGCGCCCTAGTTGCGACCTAGTTGCTCTCTAGTTGCGCCCTAGTTGCGTCCTAGTTGCGCCCTAGTTGCGCCCTAGTTGCGCTCTAGTTGCGCCTTAGTTGCGCCCTAGTTGCGTCCTAGTTACGCCCTAGTTGCGCCCTAGTTGCGCCCTAGTTGCGCCCTAGTTGCGCCCTAGTTGCGCCTCAGTTGGCCACTAGCTAAGGCCTAGGTGTACCCTACTTGCGCCCTAGATGCGTCCTAATTGTGCCCTATTTGCGCCCTATTTGTGCCTTAGTTGCGCCATAGATGCGTCCTAGTTGCGCCCTAGTTGCGCCCTAGTTGCGCCATAGTTGCGGCCTAGTTGCGTCCTAGTTGTGCCTTAGTTGCGTCCTAATTGCACCGTAGTTGTGCCCTAGTTACGCACTAGTTGCCACCAGTTGCGCCCTAGTTGCGCCCTAGTTGCGCCATAGTTGCGGCCTAGTTGCGTCCTAGTTGTGCCTTAGTTGCGTCCTAATTGCACCGTAGTTGTGCCCTAGTTACGCACTAGTTGCCACCAGTTGCGCCCTAATTGCCACCTAGTTGCGTCCTAGTTGCGCCCTAGTTGCGTCCTAGTTGCGCTCAAGTCGCGCCCTAGTCGTGCCCTAGTCGCGCCCTAGTTGCGTCCTAGTTGCGCACTAGTTGTACCCTAGTTGCGCCCTAGTTGCGCCCTAGTTGCGCCCTAGTTGTGCCCTAGTCGCGCCCTAGTTGCGTCCTAGTTGCGCACTAGTTGTACCCTAGTTGCGCCCTAGTTGCGCCCTAGTTGCGCCCTAGTTGTGCCCTAGTTGCAACCTAGTTGCGCCCTAGTTGCACCCTAGTTGCCCCATATTGGGCCCTAATTGCGCCCTAGTTGCGCCCTAGTTGCGCCCTAATTGTGCCCTAGTTGTGCCCTAGTTGCGTCCAAGTTGCGCCCTAGTCGCGCCCTAGTCGCGCCCTAGTTGCGCCCTAGTTGCGCACTAGTTGCACCCTAGTTGCGCCCTAGTTGCGCCCTAGTTGCGCCCTAGTTGTGCCCTAGTTGCGTCCTATTTACACCCTAGTTGCGCCCTAGTTTCCCCCTAGCTACGCCCTAGTTGCGCCCTAGTTGCGCCCTAGTTGCGCCCTAGTTGTGCCCTAGTTGCGTCCTATTTACACCCTAGTTGCGCCCTAGTTTCCCCCTAGCTACGCCCTAGTTGTGCCCGGGCGCCCTAGTTGCGCCCTAGTTGCGGCCTACTTGCACGCTAGTTGCACCCTAGTTACGCACTAGTTGCGCCCTAGTTGCGTCCTAGTTGCGCCCTAGTTGCACCCTAGTTGCGCCCTACTTGCGCCCTAGTTGCGCCCTAGTTGCGGCCTACTTGCACGCTAGTTGCACCCTAGTTACGCACTAGTTGCGCCCTAGTTGCGTCCTAGTTGCGCCCTAGTTGCACCCTAGTTGCGCCCTACTTGCACCCTACTGGCGCCTACTTGCGCCCTAGTTGCGCCTCAATTGGACACTAGCTACGCCCTAGTTGTCCCCTAGTTGTGCCCTTAGTTGCGTCTTACTTACGCCCTAGTTGCGCCTTAGTTGCGCCCTAGTTGCGCCCAACTTGCAGACTAGTTGCACCCTAGTTGCGCCCTAGTTGCGCCCTAGTTGCGCCCTAGTTACGCCCTAGTTGCGCCTTAGTTGCGCCCTAGTTGCGCCCAACTTGCAGACTAGTTGCACCCTAGTTGCGCCCTAGTTGCGCCCTAGTTGCGCCCTAGTTGCACCCTAGTTGCGCCATAGTTACGCCCTAGTTGCACCCTAGTTGCGCCCTAGTTGTGCCCTTGTTGCGTCCTCGTTGCGCCCTCGTTGCACCCTAGTTGCACCCTAGTTGCGCCCTAGTTGCGCCCTAGTTGCGCCCTAGTTGCCCCCAGTTGCGCCCTAACTGCGTCCTAGTTGCACCCTAGTTACGCCCTAGTTGCGCCCTAGTTGCGCCCTCATTGCGTCCTCGTTGCGCCCTAGTTACGCCCTAGTTGCACCCTAGTTGCGCCCTAGTTGCACCCTAGTTGAGCTCAAGTTGCGCCCTAGTTGCACCCTAGTTGCACCCTAGTTGCGCCCTAGTTGCGCCCTAGTTGCGCCCTAGTTGCGTCCTAGTTGCACCCTAGTTGCGCCATTGTTGCGCCTTAGCTGTGCCCTAGTTGCGCCCTACGTGCGCCCTACTTGCGCCCTAGTTGCACCCTACTTGCACCTTAGTTGCGTCTTAGTTGCGCCCTAGTTGCGCCCTAGTTGCGCCCTTCTTGCGCCCTAGTTTCACCCTAGTTGCCTCCTAGTTGCACCCTAGTTGCGCCTGGGCACCCTACTTGCGCCCTAGGTGCGCCCTACTTGCACCCTAGTTGCACCCTAGTTACGCACTAGTTGCACCCTAGTTGTGTCCTAGTTGCGCCCTAGTTGCACCCTAGTTGCGCCCTACTTGCGCCCTACTGGCGCCTACTTGCGCCCTAGTTGCGCCTCAGTTGGGCACTAGCTACGCCCTGATTGTCCCCTAGTTGCGCCCTTAGCTGCGTCCTACTATCGTCTTAGTTGCACCTTAGTTGCACCCTAGTTGCACCCAACTTGCACACTAGTTGCACCCTAGTTGTGCCCTAGTTGCACCCTAGTTGCGCCCTAGTTGCACCCTACTTGCGCCCTAGTTACACACTAGTTGCAACCTCGTTGCCCCCTTGTTGCGCCCTAGTTGCGCCCTAGATGTGCCCTAGTTGCGCCCTAGTTGCCTTCAGTTGCGTCGTAATTGCACCCTAGTTGCGACCTAGTTGCGCCCTAGTTGCGCTCTAGTTGCACCCTATTTGCGCCCTAGTTGCGCCCTAGTTGCGCCCTAGTTGTGCCCTAGTTGCGCCCTAGTTGCCTTCAGTTGCGTCGTAATTGCACCCTAGTTGCGACCTAGTTGCGCCCTAGTTGCGCTCTAGTTGCACCCTATTTGCGCCCTAGTTGCGCCCTAGTTGCGTCCTAGTTTCACCCTAGTTGTGCCCTAGTTGCACCCTAGTTGTGCCTAGTTGTGCCCTAGTTGCGCCCTTGTTGCGCCTTAGTTGTGCCCTAGTTGCGCCCTACTTGCGCCCTACTTGCGCCCTAGTTGCGCCCTACTTGCACCCTAGTTGCGTCTTAGTTGCGCCCTAATTGCGCCCTAGTTGCGCCCTTCTTGTGCCCTTATGACACCCTACTTATACCCTACTGGCGCCCTGCTTGCGTCCTAGTTGCGCCTCAGTTGGACACTAGCTACGCCCTAATTGTGCCATAGTTGCGCCCTAGTTGCGTGTTACTTGCGCCCTACATGCGCCCTAGTTGCACCCTAGTTGAGCCCTACTTGCACCCTAGTTTCACCCTAGTTGCGCCCTAGTTGCGCCCTAATTGTGCCCTGGTTGCGCACAAGTTGCAACATACTTGCGCCCTACTTGCACCCTACTTGCGCCCTAGTTGCGCCTCAGTTGGGGACTAGCTACGCCCTAGTTGTACCCTAGTTGCACCCTAGTTGCGTCCTACTTGTACCCTATTTGTGCCCTAGTTGCGCCTTAGTTGCGTCCTAGTTGCGCCCTAGTTGCGCCCTATATGCGCCCTAGTTGCGCCCTAGTTGCGCCCTAGTTGCGCCCTAGTTGCGCCCTAGTTTCGCTCTGGTTGCGCCCCAGTTGCGCCCTAGTTGCGCCCTAGTTGCCCCATGTTGCACCCTAACTGCACCCTAGTTGCGCCCTAGTTGCGCCCTAGTTGCGCCCTAGTTGCGCCCAAGTCGCGCCCTAGTCGCGCCCTAGTTGCGCCCTAGTTGCGCCCTAGTTGCGTCCTAGTTGCGCCCTAGTTGCGCCCTAGTTGCGCCCTAGTTGTGCCCTAGTTGCGCCCTAGTTGTGCCCTAGTTGCGTCCTAGTTGCGCCCTAGTTGCACCCTAGTTGCCCCCTAATTGCGCCCTTGTTGCGCCCGGGCGCCCTAGTTGCGCCCTAGTTGCGCCCTACTTACACCCTAGTTGCACCCTAGTTACGCACTAGTTGCACCCTAGTTGCGTCCTAGTTGCGTCCTAGTTGCGCCCTAGTTGAGCCCTGCTTGCGTACTTCTGGAACATACTTCCGCCCTAGTTTCACCTCAGCTGGGCACTACCTACGCCCTAGTTGTCCCCTAGTTTCGCCCTAGTTGCGTCCTACTTGCGCCCTAGTTGCGCCTTAGTTACACCCTGGTTACGCCCAACTTGCACACTAGATACACCCTAGTTGCGCCATTGTGCGCCCTAGTTGCGCCCTAGTTGCACCCTAGTTGCCCCCTAGTTGCGCCCTATTTGCACCCTCGTTGCGCCCTCGTTGCATCCTAGTTGCGTCCTAGTTGCGTTCTTCTTGCGCCCTAGTTGCGCCCTAGTTGCGCCCTAGTTGCGCCCTAGTTGCACCCTAGTTGCGCCCTACTTGCGCCCTAGTTGCACCCTAGTTGCTCCCTAGTTGCGTCCTAGTTGCGCCTTAGTTGTGCCCTAGTTGCGCCCTACCTGCGCCCTACTTGCGCCCTAGTCGCGCCCTAGTGCGCCCTACTTGTGCCCTAGATGCATCCTAGTTGCACCCTAGTTGCGCCCTTCTTGCGCCCTTATTGCACCCTACTTACGCCCTATTGGCGCACTATTTGTGCCCTAGTTGCGCCTCAGTTGGACACTAGCTACGTCCTAGTTGTACCCTAGTTGTGCACTAGTTCCGTCCTACTTGTGCCCTACTTGCGCCCTAGTTGCGCCTTTGTTACGCCCTAGTTGTGCCTTAGGTGCGCCCTAGTTGCGCCCTAGTTGCGCCCTAGTTGCGCCCTAGTTGCGCCCTAGTTGTGCCCTAGTCGCGCCCTAGTTGCGTCCTAGTTGCATCCTAGTTGCGCCCTAGATGCACCCTACTTGTGCCCTACTTGCGCCCTAGTTGCGCCCTAGTTGCGCCCTAGTTGCGCCCTAGTTGCGCCCTAGTTGTGCCCTAGTCGCGCCCTAGTTGCGTCCTAGTTGCATCCTAGTTGCGCCCTAGATGCACCCTACTTGTGCCCTTATTGCACCCTACTTGCGCCCTACTGGCACCCTGCTTGCACCCTAGTTGTGTCTTAGTTGGGCACTAGCTACGCCCTATTTGTGCCCTAGTTGCGCCCTAGTTGCGTCCTACTTGCGCTCTACTTACGCGCTAGTTGCGCCTTAGTTGGGCGCGCCCTAGCTGCGTCCTACTTGTGCCCTACTTGCGCCCTAGTTACGCCTTAGTTGCGCCTTTGTTGTGCCTTGGTTACGCCTTAGTTGCGCCCTAGTTGCGCCTTAGTTGGGCGCGCCCTAGCTGCGTCCTACTTGTGCCCTACTTGCGCCCTAGTTACGCCTTAGTTGCGCCTTTGTTGTGCCTTGGTTACGCCTTAGTTGCGCCCTAGTTACGCACAAGTTGCGCCCTAGTTGTGCCCTAGTTGTGCCCTGGTTGCGCCCTAGTTGCGCCCTAGTTGCGCCCTAGTTGCGCCCTAGTTGCACCCTAGTTGTGCCCTAGTTGCGCCCTAGTTGCGCCCTAGTTGTGCCCTAGTTGTGCCCTGGTTGCGCCCTAGTTGCGCCCTAGTTGCGCCCTAGTTGCGCCCTAGTTGCACCCTAGTTGTGCCCTAGTTGCGCCCTAGTTGCGCCCTTGTTGCGTCCTTGTTGCGCCCTCGTTGCGCCCTTGTTGCACCCTCGTTGCGCCCTCATTGCGCTCAAGTTGCGCCCTAGTTGCGCCCTTGTTACGCCCTAGTTGTGCCCCACTTCTGCTTTAGTTGCGCCCTACTTGCGCCCTACTTGCGCCCTACTTGCGCCCTAGTTACACCCTGGTTGCGCCCTAGTTGCGCCCTAGTTGCACCCTAGTTGCGCCCTAGTTGTGCCCTAGTTGCGCCCTAGTTGCACCCTAGTTGCGCCCTAGTTGCGCCCCAAATGCGCCCTAGTTGCGCCCTAGTCGCGCCCTAGTCGCGCCCTAGTTGCGCCCTAGTTGCACCCTAGTTGCGCCCTAGTTGTGCCCTAGTTGCGCCCTAGTTGCACCCTAGTTGCGCCCTAGTTGCGCCCCAAATGCGCCCTAGTTGCGCCCTAGTCGCGCCCTAGTCGCGCCCTAGTCACGCCCTAGTTGCGCCCTAGTTGCACCCTACTTGCGCTCTAGTTGTACCCTATTTGCGCCCTTATTGCACCCTACTTGCGTCCTACTGGCACCATGCTTGCGCCCTAGTTGCGCCCTAGTCGCGCCCTAGTCACGCCCTAGTTGCGCCCTAGTTGCACCCTACTTGCGCTCTAGTTGTACCCTATTTGCGCCCTTATTGCACCCTACTTGCGTCCTACTGGCACCATTCTTGCGCCCTAGTTGTGCCTTAGTTGGGCACTAGCTACGCCCTAGTTGTGCCCTAGGTGCGCCCTAGTTGCGTCCTTCTTGTGCCCTACTTACGCGCTAGTTGCACCTTAGTTGCGCCTTAGTTGCGCCCAACATGCACACTAGTTGCACCCTAGTTGCACCCTAGTTGCGCCCTAGTTGCACCCTAGTTGTTCCCTAATTGCACCCTAGTTGCGCCCTAGTTGCGCCCTAGTTGCATCCTAGTTGCGCCCTCATTGCGCCCTTGTTGCGCCCTAGTTGCGCCCTCATTGCGCCCTTGTTGCGCCCTAGTTGCGCCCTAGTTGCGCCCTAGTTGCGCCCTAGTTGTGCC
>SZWC01001616.1:85278-102790 GCA_023375785.1 Penium margaritaceum | reverse complement strand
GCAACTAGGGCGCAACTAGGGTGCAACTAGGACGCAAGTAGGACGCAACTAGGTCGCAACTAAACACAAAAAGGATGCAACTAGGGTGCAACTAGAGCGTAGCTACTGCCATATTGAGGCGCAACTTGCACGTAACTAGGGTGCAAGTCCGGTGCAACTAGGGTGTAAGTAGGATGCAACTAGGACGCAAGTAGGGCGCAAGTAGGGCACAAGTACGGCGGAAGTAGGGCGTAACTAGGGTGCAACTGGGGCGCAACTAGGGCGTAGCTAGTGCCCAATTGAGGCACAAATAGGGCACAACTAGGGCACAAGTAGGGCACAAATAGGACGTAAGTAGGGCTCAACTATGGCGCAAGTAGGACGCAAATAGGGTGCAAATAGGGCGCAATTAGGGCGCAAATAGAGCGCAAGTAGGATGTACGTAGGGCGCAAGTAGAGCGCAAGTAGAGCTCATGTAGGACGCAAGTCTATGTTGCTCTTGACTCTCGACCCTGCGTGCTGGGTTGAGGGTCGGCGTGTGGACCTTGACCTGGTGTCGAGGGCGGCCGACGCATCCCCCCTCGCCAATACTTAGCAAAATTTCCTGTCGCGCTTTCTTCTGCAGCGGACTTCGAAACCCTTTTTTTTTGCTGTTCCTGATGCCCTGCAAACTGCAAGCGGTTCGCCGGCAAACTTGGCCTGTCATCCCCTCCCTTTTTTCTTTCCTTCTGTCAACCCCTAAATGGTGGACGCTTGACGGTAGAGGATGGACGGAAGAGGATGGACGGTAGATGATGGACGATAGAGGCTGGACTGTTGACCTTGGACAGTAGACGCGCTAGACGCTGGACAATAGACGCGCTAGACGCTGGACAGTAGACGCGCTAGACGCTAGACAGCACACGCGCTATACGCTGGATAGCGGACACGACGACGGTGGACAGTAGACGCGGTGACGGTGGACAAAAAGCGGTGGACAAAAGGTGCTGAACACGAGCGGCAATATTTTATCTGTCACATGTAGCGGCAGGGAGCCTGTCATGACCTATCCTTTTTTTTCGGGATTGGGGACTTGCACCGAAGCAAGATAGGCTATGGACCTGGGAAAAGTGCAGTCAACAGAATAAAGACTGTGATGCTGTAAGTTACCTGAGGAGTGAATGGAAACGAAATCTGTGGGTGGATTTGAATTAGGAACATGAAACGTGACATGAATGCCAAGTTTTGGGTCAACTATGGCGCAAATAGGGCGCAAGTATGGCACAATCTGGACACAACTAGGGCGCAACTACGGTACAACTAGGGCGTGGCTAGTGCCCAACTGAGGCGCAACTAGGGTAGGTTGCAAGTAGGGTGCAAGTAGGGTGCAACTAGGGCGCAACCAGGGCGCAACTAGGGTAGAACTAGGGCGCAACTAGGGTGCAACTAGGGTGCAACTAGGGTGCAAGTAGGGCGCAACTAGGGTGCAACTATGGCACAAGTAGGGCGCAAGTAAGACGCAACTAGGGCACAACTAGGGCGCAACTAGGGTGCAACTAGGGTGCAACTAGGGTGCAAGTAGGGCGCAACTAGGGTGCAACTATGGCACAAGTAGGGCGCAAGTAAGACGCAACTAGGGCACAACTAGGGCACAACTAGGGCGTAGCTAGTGTCCAACTGAGGCGCAACTAGGGCGCAAGTAGGGCGCTAGTGAGGCGTAAGTAGGGTGCAATGAGGGCGCAAGAAGGGCACAACTAGGCCGCAACTAGGGCGCAACTAGGACGCAACTAGGGCGCAAGTAGGGCGCAACTATGGCATGATTAGGGCGCAAGTATGGCGCAAGCAGGACGCAACTAAGGCACAACTAAGGCGCAACTAGGCCACCAATAGGGCGCAAGTAGGCCGCAACTAGGGCGCAACTAGGGCGAAAGTAGGGCGCAACTAGGGCGCAACTAGGGGGCAACTAGGGCACAACTAGGGCGCAACTAGGGCGCAACTAGGGCGTAACTAGGGCACAATTAGGGCGCAACTAGGGCGCAACTAGGGCGCAACTATGGCGCAATGAGTGCGCAACGAGGGCGCAAGAAGGGCGCAACGAGGGCGCAACTAGGGTGCAACTAGGACGCAACTAGGGTGCAACTAGGGCGCAACCAGGGCGCAACTAGGGTGCAATTAGTTTACAAGTTGGGCGCAACTAGTGCGCAACTTAGGCGCAAGTTGGGCGCAAGTAGTGTGCAACTAGAGCGCAACCAGGGCGCAACTAGGACGCTAGTATGGTGCAACCAGGGTGTAACTAGAGCGCAACTAGGGCACAACTAGGGTGCACCTAGGGTGCAACTAGGGTGCAACTAGTGCGCAAGTTTGGCGCAACTAAGGCACAACTAAGGCGCAACTAGCGCGCAAGTAAGGCGCAAGTAGGACGCAACTAGGGCGCAACTAGGGCACAACTAGGGCGTAGCTAGTGCCCAACTAAGGCACAACTAGGGTGCAAGTAGGGTGCAACTAGGGCGCAAGTAGGGCGTAACTAGGGCGCAACTAGGGCGCAACTAAGGCGCAACTAGGGCGCAACTAGGGCGCGACTAGGGCGCAACTAGGGCGCAACTAGGGTGCAACTAGAGCGCAAGTAGGACGTAACTAGGGCGCAACTAGGGCGCAACTAGGGCACAACTAGGACGCAACTAGGGCACAACTAGGGCGCAATTATGGCACAACTATGGCACAACTAGGGTACAACTAGGGTGCAACTAAGTTGGCACATGCCAACTTTGTCAAGGCATTGCGCACGATAGTCCTACCAAGCCACCGGTCTTTTACCTTGTTTATACCTGAAAGGTAATGCATATTAGATGTTCAATGTCATTAGGCACTTTGAATGTGGCTGACCCGTGTTTCGATTCGTAGAAGTTAAAGTCACTTGGTAAACATTGTGGTCACGAAACTTGGCACATGCCAACTTTGTCAAGGCATTGCGCACAATACCCGTGCCAAGCCACCGGTTTTTTACCTTGTTTATACCTGCAAGGTCATGCATGTTAGATGTGCACTGTGATTGGGCACTCTGACCATGGCTGACTCGTGGTACGATTCGTATAACATAAAGTCACTTGGTAAACTTTGTGGTCATGGTCAGTGGCACATGCCAACTTTGTCAAGGCATTGCGCACAATAGCCACACCAAGCCACAGGTGTTTTTCCTTGTTTGCATCTGCAAGATCATGCCTAGTACATCTGCACTGTGATTGGACACTCTTGTCAGAGTTATTCCTGTACACCTGACAGGACGCTCACCAGCTGGAAAAGAAATTCTCAATAATGGTTCAACTATAGCTTGAACCACCTCGGTCGACACACTAGCCGTTGTCGATGTACTAACCGTTTTCAGCGCCTTAGCTGGCAAACGGCTATCAGACCGAGTGATCCCTAATAAGTGGACACCCCGCAAGCGCGTCCGGTTAGCGCACAAGAAGCCGTTGCTCATTTTGTCTTGTTCTCTTTGTATACGGCGGATGTTCATTCCCTCCAGTTTAACCAGAATAGTTCTGCCCATCCTGTTCCCCTTTGGTTCCGCGGCTTCGCCACCGTGTCTTTGCTCTGCTCGCTCCTCGCACTCCTTGCCTTCGCCAGCCTCTCCCAACGCTTCGCTCTGTCACTCTCGCTCCTTCGCTCAGCTCTCCTACTCCGCCAACCATCACTCGTCTCGGCAGCTCTCTCCCCCCTCACATCAACCCGTCTACCTCAGCTACCTCGCGTCTTAGCCTCTATCAGCCTCCTCAACTAACTCCTCATACCACCCTCTCCTACGTCACTCTGCTCATGTACGCTTGCATGTCCTGATGCTTCTGCGTGCTTCTGCTGCTGCCGTTCTCACGTCTGCATTATTCTGACATGGTATCAGAGCATCAGGCAACATCACCTGGTGCCTCGTGACTACGTCATCGCTCTCCCGCCAGCTTCCCGCCATCGCTTTCTCCTGCAATCCTCTGTCGCAGCTACCATCGACCTGCGTCGCGCCGCTTTGCCAGCAGTTGACATCAGTAGCTCTGCCTGACGAGTTCTCCGCGCTGAAGAAATGCCATGTCATCCCAAGGAAGCCCTGTGCCCATCTCCGCACCCGTGGCCAACAACCGGTGACCTGTCGCACACATCAGCCGCAAGCAACTCTCGAGCCGCCGTCCACCATCCGCTACCCGCTGCCCCTCATCTGTCTCCACGTGCATTTCCTCCTCCCTCCTCCCGCCTCATCAGCTTCATCTGCTCCGTTCTCGCCGTCATCATCAGCCCGCCCACGTCCATCATCTCGAGCCGCTCTCTTGCATTGCCGCCTCGTCTCGTCAACAGCTGCAGCCAAAGCTGCCACCGTCAGGATACCGGACACCACCAGTCTTCCTACTCCCAGTTCCGAGCCAACTGGGGAACAAGCCGTCACTCTCCTGACATCAGCAGTCCAGTGGACCTGCCCGCTGCCTGATTCCCTCTACCGCAATCAACTTCTTCCAGCTGACAGGACACCGGACACCACTAGTCTTCCTGCTCCCACTTCCGAGCCAACTGGGGAACAAGCCGTCACTCTCTTGACCACTGAAAGAAGTAGTTGTGTTGCTCTGTCTCCCTACCGCATCGCCTTCCATATCGGCTCCCTCCGCGTGCATCGCTCCCTGCCTCTCTTCTTCAGCATCATTGACAATCTTCTGCCTTCTGCTGCCAGCAATTCCTCCCTCTCCTCCTCGCTCCAAGTTTCCTCAGCTCCATCAGCCGCCCGTTCCGGCCTCATCTCCGCCTTTTCTCCATCGTCACCATCCTCCGTGACGCCTTCCCTTCAATCATCAACATCAGCATCGCTTTATCGCGCACGTGGCTCCGCCCTTGCGCCCAGTCATCAATCAATCGTCTCCTCCGTTTTCCGCTTCCGCTCGGCACAAGGATCCGCCCGGACGACCTGCGCCCACGCCGAAACCTTTCGCAACGCACGAGGTCTTGCCCTTGCACCACTCATCCATCAATCGCATCCTCCGCTTCGCATCGTTCTCAGCGCGACACAAGGATCTGCACGGTTGCATCGCCTTTTCCGTGACGACCTGCACCCACGCCAAAACTTCCTGCAGCGCACGCGGTTCGCCCCTGCACCCACTCTATCATCATCAGCCTCCGCTTCCGCAATCGCTCGGCACAAGGATCCGCCCGGTCGCATCGCCGTTTTGCGACGACCTGCACCCACGCCGAAATTTCTTCAACGCACACGGTTCGCCCCTGCACCCACTCATCAATCAATCATTTCCTCAGCTTCGCATCATTCTTAGCTCGGCATAAGTATCCGCCCGGTCACATCGCCTCTTCTGCGACGATCTGCGTCCACGCCAATACTTCCTTTTGCGCCCACTCCATAATTCATCTTTCCTCTGCCGTTATCCGCCTTCTCTCTGCTCATCACAAGGACTCATCCACTCACATCGCCAATCTTACGACGACCTGTGCCCAAGCAAAATCACTCTCAGCGCACAACAACACCAACTGTAACAACTCACAGTTCACCATCCACCTGACTCCCTACTGGCCTCCCTCGTGGCGTCTCGAGTTCACCTCCTTCTGCATCTCGTGACCCACAAACTCCAAACCAATACATTGAGCACTGGCATTTGGACTGCAGGAACAAGCAAGTGGCAGTGCCTCCTGCAGAGCGACGTTGTGGCAGCGTCCTCCACTAACACCATTCTCAGACTCCTCTTCCCAGACACATGTGTCTCCCCTACTCCTTGCACGCCACGCACAGCCATTTGTCATATGAATATCTCCATGACAACTAACCCCTGCACTCACCACCCGTCTGGTATGTCGCCAATACCAGTACTTCTTCGACCAGCTGAAAAAACAGGAGCACTTTGTGACACATGCGACTGTGTCACACCTACAAGGAAAGACCCCTCATCCTGGAGTCCAACAGTCTACAATAACCTGTGACCAGCTCAAGGCTTTGTACAGGATCTTCTACAAAGATTCCAAGGAAGCTCTACATGTGAATCAACGGTTCCTCTTGACCCGGACCCTCAAGACCAAGATGACGACTTTCCTCTACGTCGCTTTTCCGTCGTCTGGATGTCTTCCCTACCCAGTCCTCCTCTCAGCTCTCTCCCTCTTCTTCCAGCTAAACTGCATTCTTGCGTCTTGTCAGTTTATGGGGGTGTGTGAGAGTTATTCCTGTTAACATGACAGGACTCTCACCAGCTGGAAAAGAAATTCTCAATAATGGTTCAACTCTAGCTTGAACCACCTCGGTCGACACACTAGCNGTTATAATTCGTAGCCGTTTAATGTACTTGGTAAACTTTGTGGTCATGGTCAGTGGCACATGCCAACTTTGTCAAGGCATTGCGCACAATAGCCGTGCCAAGCCACCGGTTTTTTACCTTCTTTATACGTGCAAGGTCATGCATATTACATGTGCCTTGTGATTGGGCACTCCGAATATGGCTGACTCGTGTTACAATTCGTATAAGTTAAAGTCAATTGGTAAACTTTGTGGTCATGGTCAGTGGCACATGCCAACTTTGTGAAGGCATTGGGCACAATAGCAGTGCCAAGCCACTGGTTCTTTACCTTGTGTATACCTGCAAGGTCATGCATATTAGATGTGCACTGTGATTGGGCACTCTGACCGTGGCTGACTTGTGTTACGATTCGTTAAGTTAAAGTCTCTTGGTAAAATTCGTGGTAATGGTCATTGGCAAATGCCAAATTGTTAAGGCGTTGCGCACAATAGCCACATCGAGCCACCAGTATTCTTCCTTGTTTATACCTGTAAGGTCATGCCCAGTATATCTGCACTGTGATTGGACACTCTGACCGTGGCTGACTTGTGTTACAATTCATAGCCGTTTAATGTACTTGGTAAAATTTGTGGTCATGGTCNCGCTTTTCCGTCGTCTGGATGTCTTCCCTACCCAGTCCTCCTCTCAGCTCTCTCCCTCTTCTTCCAGCTAAACTGCATTCTTGCGTCTTGTCAGTTTATGGGGGTGTGTGAGAGTTATTCCTGTTAACATGACAGGACTCTCACCAGCTGGAAAAGAAATTCTCAATAATGGTTCAACTCTAGCTTGAACCACCTCGGTCGACACACTAGCCGTTGTCGATGTACTAACCGTTGTCAGCGCCTTAGCTGGCAAACGGCTATCAGACCGAGTGATCCCCTAACAAGTGGACATCCCGCAAGCGCATCCGGCTAGCGCACAAGAAGTAGTTGCTCATTTTGTCTTGTTCTGTTTATATACGGAGGATGTTCCTTCCCTCCAGTTTAACCAGAAGTGTTCTGCCCATCATGTTTCCCTTTGGTTCCGCGGCTTCGCCGCCGTGTCTTCGCTCTGCTCGCTCCTCGCACTCCTTGCCTTCGCCAGCCTCTAACGCTTCGCTCTGTCACTCTCGCTCCTTCGCTCAGCTCTCCTACTCCGCCAACCATCACTCGTCTCGTCAGCTCTCTCCCCCCTCACATCAACCCGTCTACCTCAGCTACCTCGCGTCTTAGCCTCTATCAGCCTCCTCAACTAACTCCTCGGACCGCCCTCTCCTGCATCACTCTTCTGACGTACGCTTGCATGTCCTGATGCTTCTGCCTGCTTCTGCTGCTGCTGTTCTCACGTCTGCATTATTCTGACAACTCTGACCGTGGCTGACTCGTGTTATGATCAATAGACGTAAACGTCACTTGGATACAGATGTGGTCATGGTCAGTGGCACATGCCAACTTTGTCAAGGCATTGCGCACAACAGCCACACCGAGCCACTAGTATTCTACCTTGTTTATACCTGTAAGGTCATGTCCAGTATCTCTGCACTGTGATTTGACACTCTGACCGTGGCTGACTCGAGTTCTAATTCGTAGCCGTTTAATGTACTTGGTAAACTTTGTGGTCATGGTCAGTGGCACATGCCAACTTTGTCAAGGCATTGCGCACAATAGCCGTGCCAAGCCACCGGTTTTTTACCTTCTTTATACGTGCAAGGTCATGCATATTACATGTGCCTTGTGATTGGGCACTCCGAATATGGCTGACTCGTGTTACAATTCGTATAAGTTAAAGTCAATCGGTAAACTTTGTGGTCATGGTCAGTGGCACATGCCAACTTTGTGAAGGCATTGGGCACAATAGCAGTGCCAAGCCACTGGTTCTTTACCTTGTGTATACCTGCAAGGTCATGCGTATTAGATGTGCACTGTGATTGGGCACTCTGACCGTGGCTGACTTGTGTTACGAATCGTTAAGTTAAAGTCTCTTGGTAAAATTTGTTGTAATGGTCATTGGCAAATGCCAAATTGTTAAGGCGTTGCGCACAATAGCCACATCGAGCCACCAGTATTCTTCCTTGTTTATACCTGTAAGGTCATGCCCAGTATATCTGCACTGTGATTGGACACTCTGACCGTGGCTGACTTGTGTTACAATTCATAGCCGTTTAATGTACTTGGTAAAATTTGTGGTCATGGTCAGTGGCACATGCCAACTTTTTCAAGGCAATGCGCACAATAGGCGTGCCAAGCCACCGGTTTTTTACCTTGTTTATACCAGTAAGGTTATGCATATTAGATGTGTACTATGATTGGGCACTCTGATCGTGGCTGAATCGTCTTACGATTCGTAGAAGTTAAAGTCACTTGGTAAACTTTGTGATCATGGTCAGTGGCACATGCCAGCTTTGTCAAGGCATTCCGCACAATAGCCACACCAAGCCACCAGTATTATACCTTGTTTGCACCTTCAAGATCATGCCTAGTACATCTGCACAGTGATTGGACACTCTGACCGTGGGTGACGCGTGTTATGATTCGTAGCCGTTTAAGGTACTTGGTAAACAGTGTGGTCGTGGTCAGTGGCACATGCCATCTTTGTCAAGACATTGCGCAAAATAGCCGTGCCAAGCCACCAGTTTTTTACCTTCTTTATACCTGCAAGGTCATGAATATTAGATGTGCACTATGATTGGGCACTCTGAATGTGGCTGACTCGTGTTACAATTCGTAGAAGTTAAAGTCACTTTGTAAACTTTGTGGTCATGGTCAGTGGCAAATGCCAACTTTGTCAAGGCATTGTGCACAATAGCCGTGCCAAGCCATCGGTTTTTTACATTGTGCATACCTGTAAGGTCATGCATATTAAATGTGCACTGTGATTGGGCACTTTGACCATGGTTGACTTGTGTTACGATTCGTAGAAGGTAAGGTCACTTGGTAAACTTTGTGGTCATGGTCAGTGGCACATGCCAACTTTGTCAAGACATTGCCCAAAATAGCCACACCGAGACACAAGTATTCTACCTTGTTTGTACCTGCAAGATCATGCCTAGTACATCTGCACTGTGATTGGACACTCTGACCGTGGCTGACTCGTGTTATGATCAAGAGAAGTAAAAGTCACTTGGATACATTTGTGGTCATGGTCAGGGGCACATGCCAACATTGTCAAGCCATTGCGCACAATAGTCACACCGAGCCACCAGTACTCTACCTTGTTTGCACCTGCAAGATCATGCCTAGTACATCTGCACTGTGATTGGACATTCTGACCGTGGCTGACTCGTGTTATGAGTCATAGCCGTTTAAGGTACTTGGTAAACTTTGTGGTCATGGTAAGTGGCACATGCCAACTTGGTCAAAGAATTGCGCACAATAGCCATGTCAAGCCACCTGATTTTTACCTTGTTTATACCTGCAAGGTCATGCCTAGTACATTTGAACTGTGATTGGGCCCTCTGACTGTGGCTGACTCGTGTTACAAATCATAGAAGTTAAAGTCACTTGGTAAACTGTGTGGTCATGGTCTGTGGCACATGCCAACTTTGTCAAGGCATTGCGCACAATAGCCGTGCTAAGACACCGGTTTTTTTCCCTTTTTATACCTGCAAGGTCATGCATATTAGATGTGCACTGTGATTGGGTACCCTGACCGTGGCTGACTCGTGTAATGATTCGTAGAAGTTAAAGTCACTTGGTAAACTTTGTGCTCATGGTCAGTGGCACATGCCAATTTTGTCAAGGCATTGCGCAAAATAGCCATATCGAGCCACCAGTATTCTACCTTGTGTGCACCTGCAAGATCCTGCCTAGTGCATCTGCACTGTGATTGGGCACTCTGACCGTGGCTGACTCATGTTATGATCAATAAATATAAAAGTCACTTGGATACACTTGTGGTCATGGTCAGTGGCACATGCTAACTTTGTCAAGGAATTGCACACAATAGCCACACCGAGCCAACAGTATTCTACCTTGTTTATACCTGTAAGGTCATGCCCAGTATATCTGTACTGAGATTAGACACTCTGACTGTGGCTGACTCGTGTTATGATTCATAGTCGTTTAAGGTACTTGGTAAACTTTTTGATCATGGTCAGTGGCACATGCCAACTTTGTCAAGGCATTGCTTACTATAGTCCTGCCAGGCCATCGGTCTTTTACCTTGTTTATAACTGAAAGGTAATTCATACTAGATGTTCAATGTGATTGGGCACTCTGAATGTGGCTGACTCGTGTTACGATTCGTAGAAGTTAAAGTCACTTGGTAAACTTTGTGGTCATGAAAATGGGCACATGCCGACTTTGTCAAGGCACTGCGCACAATAGCCTTGCCAAGCCACCGGTTTTTTACCTTGTTTATACCTGCAATGTCATGCATGTTAGATGTGCACTGTGATTGGGCACTCTGATCATGGCTGACTCGTGTTACGATTCGTAGAAGTTAAAGTCACTTGGTAAACTTTGTGGTCATGGTCAGTGGCACATGACAACGTTGTCAAGGCATTGCGCACAATAGCCACACCAAGCCACAAGTGTCTTACCTTGTTTGCACCTGCAAGATCAAGCCTAGTACATCTGCACTGTGATTGCACACCTTGACCGTGGCTGACTCGTGTTATGATCAATAGACATAAACGTCACTTGGATACAGATGTGGTCATGGTCAGTGGCACATGCCAACTTCGTCAAGGCATTACGCACAATAGCCACACCAAGCCACCAGTATTCTACCTTGTTTACACCTGTAAGGTCATTTCCAGTATCTCTGCACTGTGATTGGACACTCTGACCGTTGCTGACTTGTGTTACAATTCGTAGCCGTTTAGCATACTTGGTAAACTTTGTGGTCATGGTCAGTGGCAAATGCCAACTTTGTCAAGGCATTGCGCACAATAGCCGTGCCAAGCCACCGGTTTTTTACCTTGTGTATACCTGCAAGGTCATGCATATTAGATGTGCACTGTGATTTGGCACTCTAACCGTGGCTGACTCGTCTTATGACTCGTAGAAGTTAAGGTCACTTTGTAAACTTTGTGGTCATTGTCACTGGCACATGCCAACTTTGTCAAGTCATTTCACACAATAGCCACACCGAGACACCAGTATTCTACCTTCTTTGTACATGCAAGATCATGCCTAGTACATCTGCACTGTGATTGGACACTCTGACCGTGGCTGACTCGTGTAATGATCAATAGAAGTAAAAATCACTTGGATGCATTCGTGGTCATGGTCAGTGGCACGTGCCAACTTTGTCAATGCATTGCGCTCAATAGCCACACCGAGCCACCAATATTCTACCTTGTTTGTACCTACAAGATCATGCCTAGTACATATGCACTGTGATTGGACACTCTGACCGTGGCAGACTCGTGTTATGATCAATATATGTAAAAGTCACTTGGATACATTTGTGGTCATGGTCAGTGGCACATGCCAATTTGTCAAGGCATTGTGCAGAATAGCCACAACGAGCCACCAGTATTCTACCTTGTTTATACCTGCAAGGTCATGTCCAGTACATCTGCACTGTGATTGGACACTCTGCCCGTGGCTGAATCGTGTTATGATTCATAGCCGTTTAAGGTACTTGGTAAACTTTGTGGTCACGTTCAGTGGCACATGCCAACATTGTCAATGCATTGCGTACAATAAGCATGCCAAGCCACCGGTTTTTACCTGGTTTATACCTGCAAGGTCATGCATATTACATGTGCACTGTGATTGGGCACTCTGACCGTGGTTCAATCGTGTTACGATTTCTAGAAGTTAAAGTCACTTGGTAAACTTTGTGGTCATGGTCAGTGGCACATGCCAACATTGTCAAGGCATTGCAAACAATAGTCATTCCGAGCCACCAATATTCTACCTTGTTTGAACCTGCAAGATCATGCCTAGTACATCTGCACTGTGATTGGGCACTCTGACCGTGGCTGACTCGTGTTGTGATCAATAGAAGTAAAAGTCACTTGGATACATTTGTGTTCGTGGTCAGTGGCACATGCCAACATTGTCAATGAATTGCGTACAATAAGCATGCCAAGCCACCGGTTTTTACCTGGTTTATACCTGCAAGGTCATGCCCAGTATATCTGCACTGTGATTGGATACTCTGAGCGTGGCTGACTCGTGATATGAGTCATAGCCGTTTAAGGTACTTGGTAAACTTCGTGGTCATGGTCAGTGGCACATGCCTACTTTGTCAAGGCATTGCGCACAACAGCCGTACCAAGCCACTGGTTTTTTTACCTTGTTTACTCCTGCAAGGTCATGCATATCAGACGTGCACTGTGATTGGGTACTCTGACCGTGGCTGACGTGTAATGATTCGTGAGTGTTAAAGTCACTTGGTAAACTTTGTGGTCATGGTCAGTGGCACATGCCAACTTCGTCAATGCACTGCGCACAATAGCCACACCGAGCCCCCAGTATTCTACCTTGTTTGTACCTTCAACATCATGCCTAGTACATCGCACTGTGATTGGGTGCTCTGAGCGTGGCTGACTTGTGTTATGATCAATAGAAGTAAAACTCACTTGGATACGTTTTTGGTAATGGTCAGTGGCACATGACACCTTGTCAAGACATTGCGCACAATACCCACACCGAGCCACCAGTATTCTAGCTTATATGTGCACGGTCATGCCCAGTATATCTTCACTGTTATTGGACACTCTGAGCGTGGCTGACTCGTGATTTGAGTCATAGCCGTTTAAGGTACTTGGTAAACTTTGTGATCATGGTCAGTGGCACATGCCAACTTTGTCAAGGCATTGCGCACAACAGCCGTACCAAGCCACCGGTTGTTTTACCTTGTTTATACATGCAAGGTCATGCATATTATATGTGCACTGTGATTGGGTACTCTGACCGTGGCTGACGTGTAATGATTCGTGAGTGTTAAAGTCACTTGGTAAACTTTGTGGTCATGGGCAGTGGCACATGCCAACTTTGTCAATGCACTGCGCACAATAGCCACACCGAGCCACCAGTATCCTACCTTGTTTGCACGTGCAAGATCATGCCTAGTACATCTGCACTGTGATTGGGCACTCTGACCGTGGCTGACTCGTGTTATGATCAATAGAAGTAAAACTCACTTGGATACATTTTTGGTCATGGTCAGTGGCACATGCCAACTTTGTCAAGGCATTGCGCACAATAGCCGTGCCAAGCCACCAGGTTTTCACCTTGTTTTGTACCTGCAAGGTCATGCATATTAGATATGCACTGTGATTGGGCACTCTGACGGTGGTTGACTCGTGTAACGATTCCTATAAGATAAAATCACCTGGTAAACTTTGTGGTTATGGTCA
Source organism: Penium margaritaceum (assembly GCA_023375785.1). Lineage (NCBI taxonomy): Eukaryota > Viridiplantae > Streptophyta > Zygnematophyceae > Desmidiales > Peniaceae > Penium > Penium margaritaceum. Next base: position 89,236 of record SZWC01001616.1, on the reverse strand, counting down.
GTGGCACATGCCAACATTGTCAAGGCATTGCCCACAATAGCCATTCCGAGCCACCAGTATTCTTCCTTGTTTTAACCTTCAAGAACATGCCTAGTACATTTGCACTGTGATTGGACACTCTGACCGTGGCTGACTCGTGTGATTATCAATAGATGTCAAATTCACTTGGATACATTTGTGGTCATGGTCAGTGGCACATGCCAACTTTGTCAAGGCATTGCGCACAATAGCCACACCGAGCCACCAGTATTCTACTTTGTTTATACCTGCAAGGTCATGCCCAGTATATCTGCACTGTGATTGGACACTCTGCCCGTGGCTGACTCGTGTTATGATTCATAGCCGTTTAAGGAACTTGGTAAACTTTGTGGTCATGGTCAGTGGCACATGCCAACTTTGTCAAGGCATTGCGCACAATAGCCGTGCCAATCCACCAGTGTTTTACCATGTTTATACCTGAAAGGTCATGCCTAGTACATCTGAACTGTGATTGGGCACTCTGATTGTGGCTGACTCGTGTTACGATTCGTAGAAGTTAAAGTCACTTGGTAAACTTTGTGGTCATGGTCTGTGGCACATGCCAACTTTGTCAACGCATTGCGCACAAATGCCACACCTAGCCACCAGTATTCTACCTTGTTTCCACCTTCAAGATCATGCCTACTATATCTGCACTGTGATTGAACAATCTGACCGTGGCTCACTCGTGTTATGATCAATAGAAGTAAAAGTCACTTGGATACATTTGTGGTCATTGTTAGTGGCACATGCAAACTTTTTCAAGGCCTTGCACATAATAGCAACACTGAGCCACCAGTATTCTACCTTGTTTATACCTGTAAGGTCAAGGCCAGAATATCTGCACTGTGATTGGATACTCTGACCGTGGCTGACTCGTGTTATGATTCAAAGCCGTTTAAGGTACTTGGTAAACTTTGTGGTCATGATCAGTGGCACATGCCAAAATTGTCAAGGTAGTGCGCACGATTGCCGTGCCAAGCCACCGGTATTTTACCCTGTTTATACTTGCAAGGTCATGCCTAGTACATCTGAACTGTGATTGGGCACTCTGACTGCGGCTGACTCGTGTTACGATTTGTACATGTGAAAGGCATTTGGTAAACTTTGTGGTCATGATCAGTGGCACATGCCCACTTTGTCAAGGCATTGCGCACAAAAGCCAGGCCAAGACACCTGTTTTTTTCCTTGTTTATACCTACAAGGTCATGTATATTAAATATGCACTGTTATTGGGCACTCTGACCGTGGTTGACTCGTGTTACGATTCGTAGAAGTTAAAATCACTTGGTAAACTTTGTGGTTATGGTCAGTGGCACATGCCAACATTGTCAGGGCATTGCGCACAATAGCCATTCCGAGCCACCAGTATTCTACCTTGTTTGAACCTGCAAGATCATGCCCAGTACATCTGCACTGTGATTGGACACTCTGACCGTGGCTGAATCATGTTATGATCAATATATGTAAAAGTCACTTGGATACATTTGTGGTCATGGTCAGTGGCACATGCCAACTTTGTCAAGGCATTGCGCACAATAGCCACACCGAGCCACCAATATTCTACCCTGTTTTATACCTGCAAGGTGATGCCCAGTATATCTGCACTGTGATTGGACACTCTGCCCGTGGCTGACTCGTGTTATGATTCATAGCCATTTAAGGTACTTAGTAAACATTGTGGTCATGGTCAGTGGCTCATGCCAACTTTGTCAAGGCATAGCGCACAATAGCCACTCCGAGCCACCAGTATTCTACCTTGTTTATACCTGTAAGGTCATGCCTAGTATATCTGTACTGTGATTGGACACTCTGCCCGTCGCTGACTCGTGTTATGATTCATAGCCATTTAAGGTACTTAGTAAACATTGTGGTCATGGTCAGTGGCTCATGCCAACTTTGTCAAGGCATAGCGCACAATAGCCACTCCGAGCCACCAGTATTCTACCTTGTTTATACCTGTAAGGTCATGCCTAGTATATCTGTACTGTGATTGGACACTCTGCCCGTCGCTGACTCGTGTTATGATTCATAGCCATTTAAGGTACTTAGTAAACATTGTGGTCATGGTCAGTGGCTCATGCCAACTTTGTCAAGGCATAGCGCACAATAGCCACTCCGAGCCACCAGTATTCTACCTTGTTTGAACCTGCAAGATGATGCCCAGTACATCTGCACTGTGATTGGGCACTCTGAGCGTGGCTGACTCGTGATATGAGTCATAGCCGTTTAAGGTACTTGGTAAACTTTGTGGTCATGGTCAGTGGCACATGCCAACTTTGTCAAGGCGTTGCGCACAATAGCCGGGCCAAGCCACCAGTTTTTAAGCATTTTTATACCTGCAAGGTCATGCATATTATATGTGCACTGTGATTGGGCACTCTGACCGTGGCTGACTCGTGTTACGATTCGTAGAAGTTAAAGTCACTTGGTAAAGTTTGTGGTCATGGTCAGTGGCACATGCCAATTTTTTCAAGGCATTGCGTACAATAGCTGTGCCAAGCCACCGATTTTTTACCTTGTTTATACCTGCAAGGTCATGCATGTTACATGTGCACTGTGATTGGGCACTCTAACCGTGGCTGACTCGTGTTACGATTCGTAGAAGTTAAAGTCACTTGGTAAAGTTTGTGGTCATGGTCAGTGGCACATGCCAACTTTGTCAAGGCATTGCGCACAATAGCCGTGCCAAGCCACCGGTTTTTTACCTTGTTTATACCTGCAAGGTCATGCATATTTGATGTGTGTTTTGATTGGGCACTCGGACCGTGGCTGACTCGTGTTATGATTCGTAGAAGTTAAAGTCATTTGGATTGTTGTCATGGTCAGTGGCACATGCCAACTTTGTCAAGGCATTACGCACAATAGCCACACCGAGCCACCAGTATTCTACCTTGTTTGCACCTGCAAGATCATGCATAGTACATCTGCACTGTAATTGGACACTCTGACCGTGGCTGACTCATGTTATAATCAATATAAGTAAAAGTCACTTGGATACATTTGTGGTCATGGTCAGTGGCACATGCCAACTTTTTCAAGGCATTGCGCACAATAGCCACACCGAGACACCAGCATTCTACCGTGTTTTATACCTGCAAGGTCATGTCCAGTATATCTGCACTGTGATAGGACACTCTGCCCGTGGCTGACTTGTGTTATGATTCATAGCCGTATAAAGATACTTGGTAAACTTTGTGGTCATGGTCAGTGGCACATGCCAACTTTGTCAAGGCATTGCGCGCAATAGCCGTGCCAGGTCAACGGTTTTTTTCCTTGTTTATACCTGCAAGGTCATGCATATTAGATGTGCACGGTGATTTGACACTCTGACCGTGGCTGACTCGTGTTATGATCAATAGAAGAAAAAGTCACTTGCATACATTTGTGGTCATGGTCAGTGGCAAATGCCAACTTTGTCAAGGCATAGCGTAAAATAGCCACACCGAGCCACAAGTATTCTACCTTGTTGTTACCTACAACATCATGCCTAGTACATCTGTATTGTGATTGGACACTCTGACCGTGGGTGACTCGTGTTATGACCAATAGAAGAAAAAGTCACTTGGATATATTTGTGGTCATGGTCAGTGGCACATGCCAACTTTGTCAAGGAGATGCGCACAATAGCCACACCGAGCCACCAGTATTCTGCCTTGTTTATACCTGCAAGGTCATGCCTAGTATATCTGCACTGTGATTGGACACTCTGACTGTGGCTGAATTGTGTTATGATTCATAGCCATTTAATGTACTTGGTAAACTTAGTGGTCATGGTCAGTGGCACATGCCAACTTTCTCAAGGCATTGCGCATAATAGCCATGCCAAGCCACCAGTTTTTTACCTTGTTTTTACCTACAAGGTTATGCATATTAGATGTGCATTTTGATTGGGCACTCTCACCGTGGCTGACTCGTGTTATGATTAGTAAAAGTCAAA
>SZWC01001616.1:70255-82563 GCA_023375785.1 Penium margaritaceum | reverse complement strand
AGCCTCCTCAGCTTCATCAGACGTCCGTCTCCTGCCTCGTCTTCGTCTCACCGTCATCAGCATTCTCCGGGCCGCCTTTGCATCCATCATCGTCATCAACAGCATCCCTTCACGCACGTGGTTTCGCCCCTACGCCCACTCATCAATCAATCGATTCCTCTACTTCCGCATCGCTTCCAGCTCGGCACAAGGATCCGCCCGGTCGCATCACCCTTTTCCGCGACGACCTGCGCCCATGCCAAAACTTCCTTCCGCGCACGTGGTTCCGCCCCTGCGCCCACTCATCAATCAATCGCTTCCTCCGCTTCCGCAATCGCTTCCAGCTCGGCACAAGGATCCGCCCGGTCGCATCGCCTTTTTTCGCGACGACCTGCACCCACGCTGAAACCTCCTTCAAGCGCACGCGGCTCGCCCCTGCGCCCACTCAGCCATCATTATCAGCCTCCGTTTTCATCATCCGTAATCATCAGCATATGTGATTGGCACAAGGATCTGCACGAGCTAGCTGCCCGCTTCCGCAGCAGTCTGCACCCACGCCGGCAGCAGATTTCTCACGGCGCGTTGGCATCTGCCTTCTCCTTGCCGCATCCTACTCCCCTACTTAAATAACGCACGAGGTCTCGCCCTTGTGCCGACTCCATCATCCATTGTTCCTCTGCCATCATCCGCGTCCGCTTCGCTCGGCACAAGGATCCGCCCGGTCGCATCGCTGGTTCGGCGACCACCTGCGTCCACACCGAAAACATCTGTCGTACACGCGGTTTCACCTCTGCACTCACTTCTCGGCTTCAGAATCATTCGTAGTCATCAGCCTCTCCATCAGCCTCACAACAACCCGCGTCCTCCACAACACAGTCGCCCTCACCTCAACACCCACTCGATCATCTTGCCGCCCTTCTTCATCATCGGCCTCCCTCTACCAGCAACCTTTGCAGCATCACACCTGCCTCTCAAACCCCAGTCCCTCCTACACTCTCCTCATCTACCGCATCGTCCTTTCAACTGCAAGTCATGGCCCAGCATGCTCTAGTAATTCTTGTCCTTGCTGTCAACGGAGAAAACGCTACAGCATGGGAATTTGCTGTCATCACGCACGCACAATGGTGGACACTGTATCCCCATCGTGGTGATTGCATGCTCCTTGGCCACTATGAGCACCAGCACACAGGTCGCGGACAGTCACAACTATATGAAAAATCTCTTTGCACTATCTGTGATCTACTCCGTCCTTGTCTTGATCCATCCTACCATCACCATTTGCTGGAGCCTCGTACTGGACCTCTCCTTTGGGAGCGAATTATTCATCAAGCCTCATGGAGAAACTGGATTGACAGGACCTCCTACAATGCAACCTACATTATCCCTGCCCTAGTCCAGGTTCCCATGCTCACCACACAAGCTGGAGAAAGTGATGGACGACCGCTTCCAGTTTCCGCACGAGACTGGATGGATCAGGTTCTTCAGTGGCTATTTCCTTCCCTTTTGTATGGCTTTTGCCTAACAGACTGTTTGCTTGGAGACCGCCTCAGCCTCGACCCATTGCCAGAGGAGGAGTCAAATGCTCTCTATGCATCAGCCGACAGGCAAGTCAGAACTCGATTCAAGGAGATAGTCCCTGTCCGCCTACACGCTCCGGTGAACTCCCATCCAGGAGACCTTGGAGCAATGTGGCACCACCTTCTTTCCTCATGCGGAGTGACCATGTCGTCAGCCGACAGAAAACGATACTCCCATCGTCATACAGTCATGTGACCTCTGTCTGATTCAAGGGGGGTGTCAGAATATACAAGGACTCTGACTGATGTCACTCCTCAAGAAAATACTGAGCTCTCAATAAGGGTTCAGGTCCTCACCTGAATCATCTTGGCAACGGTCTCTCGGTCAACCTAACCGTTAGACCCGACAGTCCAAGTCAACCCCTAATAAACTGACACCTGTCATCCGCGTCCGGCTAGCGGAAATAATCCGTTGCTACTTTGTCCTGTTCTGCCCTTTTTATACCGATGATGTTCATTCCCTCGAGTTAACCATAACAGCTCTACTCATCCTGTTCCCCTTTGGTTCCGCGGTTTTGCCACCGTGTCTTCGCTCTGCTCGCTCCTCGCATTCTTTATCTTCGCCAGCCCCTGTCAACGCTTTGCTCCGTCACTCTCGCTCCTTCGCTCAGCTCTCACACTCCGCCAACGATCACTCATCTCGCCAGTACTCTTTCTCACATCAACCATCTACATCAGCTATCTCGCCTCTTAGCTTCTATCAGCTTCCGCGACTAACTCCTCGGACCGCCATCGCCTACGTCGCTTCGGTGACGTATGCTTGCGTGTTCTGACGCTTTTGCCTGCTTCTGCCGCTGCTTTTCCCGTGTCTGCATTCTTCTGACAGACTCGTGTTATGATCAATAGAAGTAAAAATCACTTGGATAAATTGTGGTCATGGTCAGTGGCATATGCCAACGTTGTCAGGGCATTGCACACAATAGCCACACCGAGCCACCAGTATTTTACCTTGTTTATACCTGCAAGGTCATGCCCAGTATATCTGCACTGTGATTGGACACTCTGACCGTGGCTGACTCGTGTTATGATTCATAGCCGTTTAAGGTACTTGGTAAACTTTGTGGTCATGGTCAGTGGCACATGCCAACTTTGTCAAGGCATTGCGCACAATAGCCGGGTCAAGCCACCAGTTTTTTAACTTGTTTATACCTGCAAGGTCATGCATATTATACGTGCACTATGATTGGGCACTCTGACCGTGGCTGACTCGTGTTACGATTCATAGAAGTTCAAGTCACTTGGTAAAAATTGTGGTCATGGTCAGTGGCACATGCCATTTTTGTCAAGGCATTGCGCACAATAGCCGTGCCAAGCCACGGCTTTTTTACCTTGTTTATACCTGCAAGGTCATGCATGTTATGTGTGCACTGTGATTGGGCACTCTGATCATGGCTGACTCGTGTTACGATTTGTAGAAGTTAAAGTCACTTGGTAAACTTTGTGGTCATGGTCAGTGGCACAGGCCAACTTTGTCAAGGCATTGCGCACAATAGCCATACCAAGCCACCAATGTTTTACCTTGTTTGTACCTGCAAGATCATGCCTAATACATCTGCACACAGATTGGAGTATCTGACCGTGGCTGACTCGTGTTATGATGAATAGAAGTAAAGTCACTTGGATACATTTGTGGTCATCGTCAGTGGCACATGCCAACTTTGTCAAGGCATTGCACACAATAGCCACGCCCATCCGCCATTATTCTACCTTGTTTATACCTGCAAGGTCATGCCCATTATAACTGCACTGTGATTGGACACTCTGACTGTGGCTGACCCGTGTTATGATTCATAGCCGTTTAATGTACTTGGTAAACGTTGTGGTCATGGTCAGTGTTGACATAGTGTGCCCCTTGCCATGAGTGCCGTTGATTGTGTTCCCTGGGTAGACCAGTAGAGAGTGGTCGAACACCTGATCTGACTTTAGATTTGGATTCCGTGGATTTGTTCATGCAAGATCGAGCTTTGAATCGCTCAATTTGAGTGAGTATTCAGAAATTTAGCCTGGCCCGAAGTTCGGGTGTTGGGCAGGTTGAATCTGGTACCCGCCATGGGTGGCGGGATAATCCACCGCCGGTGATCCGAGTTCAACTCTAGCGACCTCCAAATGCACCTGGGCCATAAAAGAAGCAACCAGAGGACTCTCATTGACCAGGGTGAACTTCTCATTGACTTTTGGGCAAGGAAGGGCGCTTCGACGGGTCATTGTTGAAGCGCCTCCCGTTGCCTAGCGTGCAAGGCAAGGTGGACGGCTCCACCAAGGGTTATTTTGATGGCCGTAGCAGGGGCTCTACTGCTCCGATTTAGGCATGCTTGGATACGCTGGAAAGCTTAGATCACTGGCTATAAGGATCTGATATCATCTCACTGTACTAAGTAACAAAAACGTGCTTCGATTCAGTTATACTGAATGCGACGTGTTCTGCCCACTCACATCCGTGATCCTTGTGCTCCACACTCTTCACCATTGGTGTCCATTGGCTGCCCCAAATATTGGTAGCGTCCATCAGCAAGAGCTAGGCATCCTTGAGGGTGCCTCCACACCCACTAGTACCAACAAAGGGTTATGGGCCCACGTGGCAAGAAGGATCCTAGCTCTACAATGTGCACGCTACCGCCGCGTGCCATGGCACCGACCAAGCAAGAGAGCATCGGCGTCTCTAAGTTCGACAGGCTTGGCTTCCACCTGTGGAGGTGGGAGTTTGAGGTCTTCCTTGATGACAAGGGCCTGCTTGAGCTGGTCAAGGGTGAAGAAACTGTCCCTCCGGATACCGCAACGCCGGAGGAAGTGGACACATACAAGAAGCGTAACAAGAAGGTGCTTGCCTTGTTGGTGTATGAGCTTGCTCCGACGCAGTGCTCCCTCATTCAAGGATGCACGGAGGCCGCGGAGGCCTAGAAGAAGCTCTGCACCATGTACTCGTCTACCAACCTTGCTAACCAGCTCTTTGTCTTTAAGAGGCTCGTCACCCTCCGAGCTAATGAAGGCGACGACATCATGGAGATCCTACAGCAGATCGAGTCCCTTATTGCCGAGTGCTTAGCCACCGGGTAAAGGGTCAACCCTCAGCTGCAAGCCATGATCCTCCTTCTGGCTTTGCCAGACAGTTGGAGTCCCATGATCACCGTCGTTGGCGGCTGGTCCGCCGATGAGCTGAAGTACCCGAAGGTGGCTGAGTACGTCCGCAATGAATGGATGAGGCGCGGTGGGAGAGAGAGTGGGGCGACATCGAGTTTCGCCTATGCCGCCCGTCCTCAAGTTGGAGGGGGAGGAAAGAAGGGGAAGGGTGCCAAGCAGGGCACTAAGAAGGGTGACCAGAAGGGGGAGTGCTACGTCTGTGGAAAAGAAGGCCACTATGCACGCAACTGCCCCAACAGGAAGTCGGGCCAGCCGGGGAGGGCTGGAAAGAAGGACAACCACGCATTGATGGCGCAACAGTCCACTGACCTGACTGATCGGGGGACGACCGTGATTGACTCCGGATCGGGCCGCCACACGCAATGCAAGCGGGCGGCATTCGTCACCTATGGCGCCTCGGAGCGGCGCATGACGGTGGACAACGACAAAACAGAGTTGGCTGCCGGTGAAGGCAACGTTTGCATCGAGGTGGATGTGGACGGGGAGGCTGTCACGAGCACACTTCACGACGTGCTCCATATGCTTAACTTTGGGGCAAACCTGCTGTCAGTGAGCCGCCTTACCGACAAGGGGCTGGAGGTGCTTACCAAGAAGAAGGAGGCCATCATCCGGAAGGAGGGGGATGGTGAGGTGATTGCATGAGAAAAGCGAGAGGACGACTTGTACCTGCTCCGTGCGAANGGGGGGGGGGGGGGGGGGGGGGGGGGGGGTTGACGTCACCCACCTCGCAAAGAAGGATGATGGAGGCCTGGACCTGTGGCACCGTCGCTTGTGTCACATGGCTCCCTCAACAGTGAGGGACATGGTGAATAAGGAAGTGGTGTGGGGTCTTGAGGTCAAGAGCTTCGATGCAGCAAAGAATGCTGTGTGCGAGCCGTGTGTGGTTGGCAAGGCGACACGGCAGCCGTTTGATGGCAAAGGGATGCGCGCATCGGCGAAGTTGGAGGTGGTGTACACAGATGTGTGTGGACCATTTGAGCCCTCCATTGGTGGGGTGCGCTACTTCGTCACCTTCATCGACGCCCACAGCCACAAACTGTACCTCTACAACATCAAGAAGAAGAGTGATGTGCTTTCATGCATGGAGGAGTTTGTGGCAGCAGTGGAAAGGCAAACGGAGTTGAAGGTGAAAGCATTTCAGAGCGACAACGGCGACGAGTACGAGGGCTGCTCGGCATGGATGAAGAGCAAGGGGATCGTGTCAGAAGAATGCAAACACGAGAACAATGGCAGCAGAAGCAGGCAGAAGCATCGGAACATGCACATGTACGTCAGCGTAAGAAAGAGCGGTCTGAGGAGTTAGTCGCGGGAGCTGATGGAGGCAGAGACGCGAGGTAGTTGAGGTAGGCAGGTTGATGTGAGAGAGAGTGCAGTCGAGGGGAGCAACGCCTGGCGGAGTATGAGAGCTGAGTGAAGGAGCGAGAGTGACGGAGTGAAGCATTGAGAGTCGGCGAAGACACAAAGTACGGACAAGTCGGCGATGCGAGAGGGCCGCTCAAGGTGATGAACGAGGGCGGGCTCAGGATGACGGCGAGGAGGGGCAGATGAGGCTGATAAGGTAGGATGAAAGAGGAGGAGATGCTTGCGGAGGCAGATGTGATGAGGGGAAGCAGATGGCGGGCGGCAGGAAGCTTCTCGGTAGTTGACGGCAGATGGCGGCTTGAGAGTTGCTTGCAGCTGATGTGGGCGACAAGTCACCGGTAGTTGGCCACGGGCGCGGAAATGGGCACAGGGCTTCCTTGGGATGACAAGGCGTGTCTTCAGCATGGAGAACTTGTCAGGCGGGGCTGCTGATGTCAGCTACGGACAAAGCGAAGAGGCGCGGGGTGATGGTAGCGGCGATAGATGAATGTGAGCAGAAGTGTTAGAGAAGAGATGGCAGCAGAGTGATGACACAGTTCCAAGGCACCAGGTGATGTTACCTGATGCTCTGATACCATGTGAGAAGAATGCAGACACAAGAACAGCGGCAACAGAAGCAGGCAGGAGCATCGGAACATGCACATGTAGATCTGCGTAAGCAAGAGTGGTCCAAGGAGTTAGTCGCGGGAGCTGATAGAGGCTGAGACGTGAGGAAGTTGAGGTAGACAGGTTGATGTGAGAGAGAGTGCTGACGAGGGGAGCGACGCCTGGCAGAGTATGAGAGCTGAGCGAAGGAGCAAGAGTGACGGAGCGTAGCGTTGAGAGTTGGCAAAGACAGAAATTGCGAGGGATGAGCAGAGCAAAGACACGGCGGCGAAGCCACGGAACCAAAGGGGAACAAGATGAGCGCGGATTTGTTCTGGTTAACTTGAGGGAATGAACATCCTTGGTCATAAAAGGACAGAACATGACAAACAAGCAGAGCAACGGCTTCGTTCCACTAGCCGGACGCGGGTGACAGATGTCACGTTATTAGGGGATGACTTGACATGTTGGGATCAACGGTTAGTCTGAACGAGGGTCAAGGTGGTTCGGTCTCGGACCTGAAACGTTATTGATAAGTCGGAATAACTCTTGTCGGAGTCGATGATTTCCAACAGATCACCTGGCAGAAAACTACGCCACATTCTCCGTTGCAGAACGGCGTCACCGAGAGGGCGAACTGCACCATCCTAAACATGGTCCGAACTACGTTGAGCGATGCCGGCCTCGCGTAAAAGTACTGGGAGGAGGAGGCACGGACAGCGGCATGCATCATGAACCTGACACCGACGAAGCCGCTGAAAGATGCGGAGTCCAGGGTGTGGAAGACGCCACAAGTGGTATGGAGCGGGAGGAATCCAACTGTGGCTCACCTCCGTACATTTGGTTGCGTTGCACATGCTGTTGTGCAGGCACGGGAGGGGCGGGGCAAGCTAGACCCGCGGACTCACCGGTGCATCTTCGTCGGGTACGAGAGTGGAAGCAAGGTGTACCGGTTCTTCGACCCGCGGAGGCAGCAGATTGTGAAGAGTCACGACGTCACGTTTGACGAGGACAGTCATTGGACGGACAAGGACGCAGGTCTTTCCAAGCGTGGGGAGTGGCTGCCACTCCTCGAGGGGGGGACGCCGAAGGACGCAAAAGAGGGTGACGTCCGAGCGGCTCCGACCGGCGGGAACCATGCGGGGGATGGAGGAGCGGCTGATGTGCGTTCAGCTGAGTCAGACAATGAGTATGAGGAACCGACAGCAGTGGAGCTGAACAAGGAAGCGAGGAGTGAGCCCGCGTCTTCACGGTCCCCGAGAGAGGGGGAGCAGGCTACCGGCGTGAGCGGCGTCGTGAGGGGGTAGCAGCAGCAGTAGCAGCAGCCTCAACAGCAGCAGCCTCAAAGAAGCGGACGCGCGAGGAGGACGGCAAAGAGGTACGATGCCACGGAGGGCATCTGGACCGGGTTCGCTCGAGCGTTCTTTGCGCAAGAGGAGCTTGAAAATGTCAAGGAGGCATTGCAGCAGAAGGTTGGGGCTGAGTGGGAGGGAGCAATAAAGTCTGAGCTCGCCTCCCACGAGGAGAATGGATCTTGGGAACTGGTCGACAGGCCGGAGGGCGAGAAACTCATCGGCTCCAAGTGGATCTTCAATAAGAAGCTCATCAAGGAGGGGAAGGTGGAGCGGTACAAGGCGCTGCTGGTGGCGAAGGGGTACGCCCAGCGAAAAGGTGAACACTACGACAAAACCTTTGCACCAGTGGCAAAGTTCACCTCCATCCGCTCCATCCTCTTCGTGGCTGTAGCGCGTGACTACGAAGTCCACCAAATGGACGTGAAAACCGCATTTCTCAACGGCGACCTGGACAAGGAGATCTACATGGAGGTGCCGGAGAGGGTGGACGCGCCGTCGGGGAAGGTGTGCCGGCTTCGTAAGGCGATTTACGGTCTGAAACAAGCGCCACTCATGTGGTGCCTGAAAATGGACGGCTTCATGGCCGAGCTTGGCTTCAAGCGCTGCGAGGCGGATCACATCATGTACGTGCGGAAGAAGACGGAGTTGCACCAGATTGTGGTACTTTACGTGGATGATCTCATCCTCGTGTTGTCGGACATGAAGGAGTTGGTGAACCTGAAGCGGCAGATGGGCGGTCGGTTCAAAATGACCGACATGGGCAAGCTCGAGTACTACCTTGGCGTCGCCATCAAGAGGGACCACAAGGCACGCACGCTCGAGATGGGGCAGGTAAAGTACGTACAAGAAGTGCTCCGCTGCTACATCATGGAGGAGTGCAACCCCATCTGCACACCCATGACCACCACATGTGAGCTGAGCTCGAGCATGGGACCAAGCACGGACAAGGAGAAGGAGGAGATGGCAGGTGTACCATACCCGTCTGTAGTGGGGAGCATCATGTACGCCATGGTAGCAACGCGGCCCGACCTGGCCTTTGCGGAGGGCAAAGTGAACCGGTATGTTGCTGACCCGGGGCCGCTGCATTGACAAGAGGTGAAGCGGATCCTCCGCTACCTCAAGGCGACAAAACAGTCGCGGCTCGTGTTTGGAGGCGGAGCGCGTGACGACTCCCTCGAGTTGGTCGGCTACTCCGATGCCGACTGGGCTGGTGATGTGGATGACAGAAAATCAACGTCGGAGCACGTGTTTGTGCTTGGTGGTGCAGTAGTTTTATGGGTAAGCAGGAAGCAGGACTGCGTGGCGTTGTCCAGCACCGAAGCGGAGTACATCGCGCTCACGGAAGCCACAAAGGAGGCGGCGTGACTGTGGCGGCTGCTAAAGGAGATCGGTGTGCCGCAAAAGAAGCTGACGGTACTTAATGTGGACAACACGAGTGTCATCAGCCTGACCCAGAACCCCGTGTTGCACAGGAGGACCAAGCACATCGAGACCCGGCATCACTACGCGCGGGACTTGGTGGTGAAGGGAGATCCGGCTATTGTGCATTGTGGCACTAAGCGCATGCTCGCTGACGCCATGACTAAGACCCAGCCCAAGGACAGGCACGACGCGAGCTGCATGGAGCTCGGTCTGCGCTGTGAGGTTTGAAATGTTGCAGGTCCCAAGGACAGGGTATCAAGGCTGCGCTGCAAGGGGAAGATTGTTGACATGGTTTGTCCCTTGCCATGAGTGCCGTTGATTGTGGTCCCTGGGTTGACCACTGGAGAGTGGTCAAACACCTGATCAGACTTTAGATTTGGATTCCGTGGATTGTTCCATGCAAGATCAAGCTTTGAATCGATCGATTTGAGTGAGTATTCAGAAAGTTAGCCGGGCCCGAAATTTGGGTGTTGGGCGGGTGGAATCTGGTACCCGCCATGGGTGGCGGGATAATCCACCGCCGGTGATCCGAGTTCAACTCCAGCGAGCTCCAAATGCACCTGGGCCATAAAAGAAGCAACCAGAGGAATCTCCTTGACCAGGATGAACTTCTTCTTGACTTCTGGGCAAGGAAGGGCGCTTCGACGGGTCATCGTCGTAGCGCCTCCCGTTGCCTAGCGTGCAAGGCAGGGTGGGCGGCTCCACCATAGGTTATTTCGATGGCCGTAGCAGGGACTCTACTGCTCCGATGTGGGCGTGCTTGGATGCGTTGGAAAGCTTAGATCAAAGGCTATAAGGATCAGATATAATCTCACTGTGCTTAGTAACAAAAACGTGCTTCAATTCAGTTCTACTGAATGCGACGTGTTCTGCCCACTCACATCCGTGATCCTTGTGCTCCACACTCTTCACCATTGGTGTCCATTGGCTGTCCCAAACATTGGTAGCGTGCATCATCAAGAGCTATGTATCCTTGATGGTGCCTCCACACCCACTAGTGCCAACAGTCAGTGGCACATGCTAACTTTGTCAAGGCATTGCGCACAATAGCCGTGTCAAGCCACCGGTTTTTTACCTTGTTTATACTTGTAAGGTCATGCCTAGTACATATGAACTGTGATTGGGTACTCTGACCGTGGCTAACTCGTGTTCTGATGCGTAGAAGTTAAAGTCACTTGGTAAACTTTGTGCTCGTGGTTAGTGGCACATGCAAACTTTGTCGAGGCATTACGCACAATAGCCACACCGAGCCAACAGTATTCAACCTTGTTTATATCTGCGAGGTCATGCCCAGTATATCTGCACAGTGATTGGACACTCTGACCGTGGCTGACTTGTGTTATGATTCATAGTCATTTAATGTACTTGGTAAACTTTGTGGTCATGGTTAGTGGCACATGCCAACTTTGTCAAGGCATTGCGCACAATAGCCACAACGAGCGACCAGTATTCTACCTTGTTTGTACCTGCAATATCATGCCTAGTACATCTGCACTGTGATTGTACACTCTAACCGTGGTGACTCGTGTTATGATCAATATAAGTAAAAGTCACTTGGATACAGTTGTGGTCATGGTCAGTGGCACATGCCAACTTTGTCCAGGCATTGCGCACAATAGCCACACCGAGCCACCAGTATTCTACCTTGTTTATACCTGCAAGGTCATGCCCAGTATATCTGCACTGTGATTGGACACTCTGACCGTGGCTGACTCGTGTTATGATTCATAGCCGTTTAATTTACTTGGTAAACTTTGTGGTCATNAGCCGTGCCAAGCCAACGGTTTTTTCCCTTGTTTATACCTGCAAGGTCATGCATATTAGATGTGCACAGTGATTGGCCACTCTGAATGTGGCTGAGTCGTGTTACGATTCGTAGAAGTTAAAGTCACTTGGTAAACTTTGTGGGCATGGTCAGTGGCACATGCCAACTTTGTCAAGGCAATGTGCAGAAAAGCCGTGCCAAGCCACCAGTTTTTTTCCTTTTTAATACCTGTAAGGTCATGCACATAATATCTGCACTATGATTGGGCACTCTGACCATGGCTGACTTGTGTTACAATTCGTAGAAGTTCAAGTTACTTGGTAAACCTCGTGGTCATGGTCAGTGGCACATGCGAACTTTGTCAAGGCATTGCGCACAATAGCCACACCAAGCCACCGGTGTTTTACCTTGTTTGCACCTGTAAGATCATGCCTAATACATCTGCAGTGTGATTGGACACTCTGACCGTGGCTGACTCGTGTTATGACCAATAGACGTAAACGTCACTTGGATACATTTGTGATCATGGTCAGTGGCACATGCCAACTTTGTCAAGGAATTGCGCACAATAGCCACACCGAGCCACCAGTATTCTACCTTGTTTAAACCTGTGATTTCATGCCCAGTATATCTGCACTGTGATTGGACACTCTGACCATGGCTGACTCGTGTTATAATTCATAGCCGTGTAATGTACTTGGTAAACTTTGTGGTCATGGTCAGTGGCACATTTCAACTTTGTCAAGGCATTGCGCACAATAGCCATGCCAAGTCACCGGTTTTTTACCTTCTTATACCAGTAAGGTCATACATGTTAGATGTGCACTATGATTGGACACTCTGACAGTGGCTGACTCGTGTTCCGATTTGTAGAAGTTAACGTCACTTGGTAAACGTCGTGGTCATGATCAGTGGAACATGCCAACTTTGTCAAGGCATTGCGCACAATAGCCATGCCAAGCCACCGGGTTTTTACCTTGTGTATACCTGCAAGGTCATGCATATTAGATGTGCACTATGACTGGGCACTCTGACCGTGGCTGACTCGTGTTACGATTCGTAGAAGTTAAAGTCACTTGGTAAACTTTGTGGTCATGGTCAGTGGCACATGCCAACTTTGTCAAG
>SZWC01001616.1:0-11765 GCA_023375785.1 Penium margaritaceum | reverse complement strand
GCAAATCAACACCCTGTCGCAAATCAACACCCTGTCACAAATCAACACCCTGTCACAAATCTACACCCTGTTGCAAATTTACATCCTGTCACAAATCTACACCCTGTCGCTAATCAACACCCTGTCGCAAATCAACATCCTGTCGCAAATCAAGGCCCTGTCGCAAATCAACACCCTGTCACAAATCAACACCCTGTCGCAAATCAACACCATGTTGCAAATAAACACCCTGTTGCAAATCAACACCCTGCTCCAAATCAACACCCTGTCACAAATCAACACCCTGTCGCAAATCAACACCATGTTGCAAATAAACACCCTGTTGCAAATCAACACCCTGCTCCAAATCAACACCCTCTCAGAAATCAACACCCTCTCGCAAATCAACACCTTGTCGCAAATCAACACCTTGTCACAAATCAACACCTTGTTTGGACGTGCTTAGCGGCCATGGTCGAGGCAGCAGCACTCTGGGGCTTGCAGATCCAACCGCAAAAGTGTCTTCTAATTCAACAGTCGGAGGAGAGGGTCCCGTGAACACTAGTTGAGCTCCCATGTAGGCGTGACGGGGCTTTGGTGCTGGGCTGCCCAGTTGGCTCTGATTCCTTTCAGGTGTTGTGGGCATACCAGTGGCTTCAGGAGCAAGTGTGTGCCTTGGCACAAATGGGTAGGATGGAGGAGGTGTAGGCAGCGATGGCACTCCTCCGCTTCTGTGTGGTGCCGCGAATATGTCAGAATAAGTCCCGTAAACCTGACAGGAATACCACCAGCTGGAAAACTCTCAAGAATGGTTCAGCTCTGGCCTGAACCACCTCGGTCGACACACTAGCGGTTGATGCGGCACTAACCGTTGTCAGCGCCCCTAGCCGGTAAACGGCTATCAGACCGAGCTATTCCCTAATTAGTGGTCACACCACACGCGCGTCCGGCTAGCGCACAAGAAGCCGTTAGGTCTTGCTTTTGTCCTGGTCAGCGATATATTAACGAGGATGTTCATTCCCTTGAGTTAACCAGAACAGTTCTGCTCATCCTGTTCCCTCTTGGTTCCGCAACGCTCGCAACCAATCGCAACCACTTGCAACCACTTACAACCACTCGCAACCACTCGCAACCACTCGCAACCACTCGTAACCACTCGCAACCACTCGTAACCACTCGCAACCACTCGTAACCACTCGCAACCACTCGTAACCACTCGCAACCACTCGTAACCACTCGCAACCACTCGTAACCACTCGCAACCACTCGTAACCACTCGCAACCACTCGTAACCACTCGCAACCACTCGTAACCACTCGCAACCACTCGTAACCACTCGCAACCACTCGTAACCACTCGCAACCACTCGTAACCACTCGCAACCACTCGTAACCACTCGCAACCACTCGTAACCACTCGCAACCACTCGTAACCACTCGCAACCACTCGTAACCACTCGCAACCACTCGTAACCACTCGCAACCACTCGTAACCACTCGCAACCACTCGTAACCACTCGCAACCACTCGTAACCACTCGCAACCACTCGTAACCACTCGCAACCACTCGTAACCACTCGCAACCACTCGTAACCACTCGCAACCACTCGTAACCACTCGCAACCACTCGTAACCACTCGCAACCACTCGTAACCACTCGCAACCACTCGTAACCACTCGCAACCACTCGTAACCACTCGCAACCACTCGTAACCACTCGCAACCACTCGTAACCACTCGCAACCACTCGTAACCACTCGCAACCACTCGTAACCACTCGCAACCACTCGTAACCACTCGCAACCACTCGTAACCACTCGCAACCACTCGTAACCACTCGCAACCACTCGTAACCACTCGCAACCACTCGTAACCACTCGCAACCACTCGTAACCACTCGCAACCACTCGTAACCACTCGCAACCACTCGTAACCACTCGCAACCACTCGTAACCACTCGCAACCACTCGTAACCACTCGCAACCACTCGTAACCACTCGCAACCACTCGTAACCACTCGCAACCACTCGTAACCACTCGCAACCACTCGTAACCACTCGCAACCACTCGTAACCACTCGCAACCACTCGTAACCACTCGCAACCACTCGTAACCACTCGCAACCACTCGTAACCACTCGCAACCACTCGTAACCACTCGCAACCACTCGTAACCACTCGCAACCACTCGTAACCACTCGCAACCACTCGTAACCACTCGCAACCACTCGTAACCACTCGCAACCACTCGTAACCACTCGCAACCACTCGTAACCACTCGCAACCACTCGTAACCACTCGCAACCACTCGTAACCACTCGCAACCACTCGTAACCACTCGCAACCACTCGTAACCACTCGCAACCACTCGTAACCACTCGCAACCACTCGTAACCACTCGCAACCACTCGTAACCACTCGCAACCACTCGTAACCACTCGCAACCACTCGTAACCACTCGCAACCACTCGTAACCACTCGCAACCACTCGTAACCACTCGCAACCACTTGCAACCACTCGCAACCACTTGCAATCGCTCGCAACCACACGCAACCACTCGCAACCACTCGTAACCACTCGCAGCGACTCGCAACCACTCACAACCACTCATAACAACTCCGAAAAACTCGCAACCACTTGCAACCACTCACAAAAACTCACAACCACTCGCAACCACTAGCAACCACTCGCAACTACTCGCAACCACTCGTAGAAACACTGCACCCATAAATCCGGCGGATCATCCACTGGACGCCTCGGCAGTCCTTCCGGAGCAAAATCCTCAGATGGCATTTTGTTACTCGTTCAGGTGGATTATCCACCTCCGGTCGAATCGCGGCCGACTCCCAGAGCCGCCGTGCACACCCCAACTTTGGAAGCTCATATCTCCCTCGTTACTTGCCCGATTCAGGTGAACCAACTTCCACCGGATTCAGCAACTCGTCAACTTTCAGGGGCAATCCTCCAATTTAGGATCCGAGCAATCCTCGAGTCGCCAGATCCGTCGACGAGGAATTTCCTCTCTCTGGCGGCTCGTCGGCGCCTCCCGGCGCCGCACTTGGGCATGCAGAGGGGCAAATCTTCAACATTCTCCCCCTTGCACCTGCCATGCCCACTGCTCCTGCTTGCTCTCACTCATCTTCCGTTGTGCCCTCCAGCCCATCATAGCTGGTCATCCCAAGTCTGGCCACGCTCAATGCGTGCCGGTCGACGGGTTGCGCTTTGGTCAAGCAATCCGCAAGCATGTTGTGCGTGCTGTATTGCTGTAGCAGCACCTGCCCCTTTTCAACCATGTCCCGTGCGTAGTGATAACGCACGTTGATGTGCTTCGTCCTGTTGTACTGCGTCGGGTTGTTGGTCAGCGAGATTGAGCCGGTGTTGTCCTCTTGCACCACCGTAGGCTCCTGCTGCGGCACGCTGAGCTCCCCTAGGAACCTGTGGAGCCACACCGCCTCCTTGACCGCGTCGGCCAACGCGATGTACTCTGCTTCCACTGTGGGGGTGGTGACGTAGTCCTGCTTCCTGCTGCACCACGAGACCACTGCACTAGCGAGGAAGAACACGTAGCCAGATGTGGACTTCCGCTTGTCCACATCGCCAGCGTAGTCTTCATCCGTGTAGCAGACCAGACGCAAAGGGTCCGCCCGCCCCGTGCCGTCGAACCTCAAGCGTGCATGCCGCGTCGCCTCCAGGTAGCGGAGGATGCGCTTGACCGCCTGCCAGCGTAGTGGCCCTGGATTGGCCACGTACCTGCTCACTTGGCCCACCGCGTAGGCAAGGTCTGGTCGAGTCGCCACCATGGCACACATGAGGCTGCCAACCGCCGATTGGTAGGGCACTCCTGCCATATCCTCCCCCTCTTCTTTTGTCTGCGGCGCCATTGCCACACTTAGTTCACAGGTCGTGGAGACTGGACTGCCAACTGCTTTACAGTCCTCCATGCCGTACCGCTTCAGCACCTCGGCCACGTATTTGGCCTGCCCCAGCTCAAGCGTGCGCGCCCTCCGGTTCCGCGTGATGCTCACCCCAATGTAGTACTCCAGCTCCCCTATGTCCGACATTTGGAATCTGCTGCTCAGCTGCTCTTTCAGACGCTGTAGGCTCGGCAGATCCGTCGAGCACAAAATTTGGTCGTCCACGTAGAGTGCGACAATCTGATGAAGCCGCTTGTCACGCCGCACGTACACGCTGTGATCCGACTCACAGCGCTTGAAGCCGAGCTGTGCCATGAAGCTGTCCATCTGTTGGTACCAGCATCTGGGCGATTGTTTTAGCCCATACAAGGACTTCCACAGCTTGCACACCTTGCCCTCCGGTGCCTCCACCCCCTCTGGCACCTCCATGTAGATCTCTTTGTCTATGATGCCAGTGAGGAAGGCCGTCTTTACGTCCAGTTGGTGGAGCTCCATGTCCTTCGCGGCTGCCACCGCAAGGATCGCCCGGATGCTTGTGAACTTGGCGACGGGAGCGAATGTCTCGTCGTAGTGCTCCCCCTTACGCTGTGCGTAACCCTTTGCCACCAGCCGCACCTTGTACTTGTCAACCACACCTTCCTTTGTGAACTTGGTCTTGAAGACCCACTTTGAGCCGATGACCTTGGCATCTTTTGGCCTGTCAACCAGCTCCCACGTATCATTTTCCGTGATGGACGCCAGCGCAGATTTGATGGCTGCACCCATTGATCCCTCTCGGGCCACGCAAGCGCCTCTTGCACGGTTGTCGGCTCTGTTGATGCAGCCAGCATGCACCGCGTCATGCCGATTCATCGACCGGTGCTTGTGTCAAAGCGCTTCCCCGCTTTCCGCTGCCTCCCGCTGCGGCGCGGCAGTTTTGGTGGCGCATCGTCGCTCTGCTGCGATTCCTTCGTCTCTGCACGCTCCGGTTCATCATTGACCGGACGGCTCTCCGAGGATCTCTCCCGCTCCGGCAAAACATCACCCGGATGGCCGGCGCGTCCAGTGGATTTTCCACCAACGCCCGTTGCACACTCTGCCGGGAGTGCGCGTCTTGGCACCCGTAGTGCCTCATCCACCGGATCCTTCCGATGGATCTCATCATCAGCTTGATTGTCATCGGAGTCCTCCGCTTTGGCTGCCACCGCTGGTGCACCATCGCGCTCTGATGTCGCATCCTCAACTTCGGCGTCCGCCGGCTCCTTCTCGTAGTCAAGGAGCTGGAACCACTCCCACGTCTTTGGGGAGTCCACCACGCCCACGTCGTTGCTGCTGACGTAACTCTGCTGCTCGTCGAACTCGACGTCTCGGTGCGGATTATCTCCTCTTTGCGTATGTCGTAGAGCCGGTACGCCTTATGCACGCTCTCATAGCCAAGAAGATATACGGCTTTGCCCGCGGCTCCAGCTTGCCGTCGCGCCGCTGCGCAGCCTGCACCATCGCGTGCGCCTTGCACCCGAACACTTTTAGGTGCGTCACACTTGGCTTGCGCCCACTCCAAACCTCCTGCGGCGTCTTCCAGCCGCTCCTCGCCTTCAGCACCGCTGTTGGAGTGAGGTTGATGGTGTAGCTCGCAGTACGCACAGCTTCCGCCCAGAAGCTCCGCGACAATTCCGCATCCACCAACATGGTCCGTACCATGTTCAGCAGCGTCTGGTTTGCGCGCTCCGCCACGCCATTTGACTGAGGCGAATACGGCGTAGTTTGTTGCCATTTTAAGCCCTGCTGCTTCATCCACCTGCTACAGCCCACGTACTCTCCACCGTTGTCGCTGCGTAGCGCTCTGACCTTCCGGTCAGTCTGCCTCTCCACCACGGCGACGTACTCCTTCAGCAGGTCCACGACCTCGCCTTTCCGCTTCATGAAGTAGACATGGAGTTTTCTGCTGTAGTCATCAATGAAGGTGACGAAGTAACACGCGCCGCCATTTGACGCCGTCTTGAATGGTCCACACACGTCGCTGTGCACGACCTCCAGCAGGCCCGAGGCGCGATTCTCGTTCTCCTTGAACAATTTGCGCCGCGCCTTGCCCAAAATGCAAGGCTCGCACTTTTTGTGCACTGCTGCATCCGCCGCCTCTTCCGCATCGTCAATGACGAGGCCGCGTACCAGCTCGCGCTTCGCCATCTCCTTCATGACTGCGGGTGAGGAATGCCCCAGTCGTCGGTGCCAGAGCTCCAGATCAGCTGCCCCTCCTTTGGCCAGGTTGACAGTGCAATCCTGCGAGTCTGCCGAATATGTCGCCGCGGAGATCACCTTGGTCTCCACAATGTAGAGGCCTCCCTCGCGCTTAGCCTCCAGCACGGGCTCGCCGCCACCGTCCTTCCGCACGACTGCCCCCTTTCTCCTAAAGAGCACCTCGTACCCCTTGTCCGTCAGGCGGCTGACACTTAGGATGTCAGCCAAGCCAGGTACGTGCCAAGCCAGGTGCGGCTGACACTCGCAACCACTCGCAACAACTCGTAATCACTCACAACCACTCGCAACCACTCACAACCACTTGCAACCACTCACAACCACTCGCAACCACTCGCAACCGCCCGTAACCACATGGAACCACTCGCGACCACTCGCAACCACTTGCAACTACTCACAACCACTCGTAACCACTTGCAACCACTCACAACCACTCGCAACCACTTGCAACCACTCGCAGTCACTTGCAACAACTTGCAACCACTCGCAACCACTTGCAACCACTCGTAACCACTTCTAACCACTCGTAACCACTCACAACCACTCGCAACCACTTGCAACCACTCGCAGTCACTTGCAACAACTTGCAACCACTCGCAACCACTTGCAACCACTCGTAACCACTTCTAACCACTCGTAACCACTCAAAACCACTTGCAACCCCTCGCAACCGCTCATAACCACATGGAACCACTCGCGACCACTCGCAACCACTTGTAGCCACTCACAACCACTCGCAACCACTCGTAACATCTCGCAACAACTCGCAACCCCTTGCAACCACTCGCAACCACTCGCAACCACTCGCAACCACAAGCAACCACTTGCAACTACTCACAACCACTCGTAACCACTTGCAACCACTCACAACCACTCGCAACCACTTGCAACCACTCGCAGTCACTTGCAACCACTTGCAACCACTCGCAACGACTCGCAACCACTTGCAACCACTCGTAACCGCTCGCAACCACTCGCAACCACTCGCAAGCACTCGCAACCACTCGCAACAACTCGCAACCACTCACAGCCACTTGCAACTACTCGCAACCACTCGTAACCACTTGCAACCACTCGCAACGACTCGCAACCACTTGCAACCACTCGTAACCGCTCGCAACCACTCGCAACCACTCGCAAGCACTCGCAACCACTCGCAACAACTCGCAACCACTCACAGCCACTTGCAACTACTCGCAACCACTCGTAACCACTCGTAACCACTCGCAACCACTTGCAACCCCTCGCAACCTCTCGCAACCACTCGCAGCCACTCGCAACCACTCGCAACCACTCGCAACAACTTGCAACAACTCGCAACCCCTTGCAACCACTTCCAACCACTCGCAACCACTCGCAACAACTTGCAACCACTTGCAACTACTTCTAACCAATCGTAACCACTCACAGCCACTCACAACCACTCGCAACCACTCGCAACAACTCGCAATCATACGCAACCACCCACAACCACTTGCAACCTCTCACAACCACTTGCAACCACACAAAACCGCTCGCAACCACTTGCAACCACTTGCAACCACTCGCAACCACTCGTACCCACTCGCAACGACTCACAAACGCTCGCTACCACTCCCAAACACTCGCAACCACTCGCAACCACTCGCAACCACTCGCAACGACTCGCAACCACTCGCAACCACTCCCAACCACTCGCAACCACTCACAACCACTAGCAACCCCTCGCAACCACTCGCAACCACTCGCAACCACCCGCAGCCACTTGCAACCACTTGCAACCACTCACAACCACTCGCATTCACTTGCAACCACTCGCAACCACTCGCTAGAAACCGCAACCACTCGCAACCACTTGCAACCACTCACAACCATTCACAACCACTCACAACAACTCGTAACCACTTGCAACAACTCGCAACCACTTGCAACCACTCACAACCACTCGCAACCACTCGCAACCACTCGCAACCACTCGTAACCACTCGCAACCACTCGCAACCACTCGTAACCACTCGCAACCACTCGCAACCACTCGTAACCACTCGCAACCACTCGCAACCACTCGTAACCACTCGCAACCACTCGCAACCACTCGTAACCACTCGCAACCACTCGCAACCACTCGTAACCACTCGCAACCACTCGCAACCACTCGTAACCACTCGCAACCACTCGCAACCACTCGTAACCACTCGCAACCACTCGCAACCACTCGTAACCACTCGCAACCACTCGCAACCACTCGTAACCACTCGCAACCACTCGCAACCACTCGTAACCACTCGCAACCACTCGCAACCACTCGTAACCACTCGCAACCACTCGCAACCACTCGTAACCACTCGCAACCACTCGCAACCACTCGTAACCACTCGCAACCACTCGCAACCACTCGTAACCACTCGCAACCACTCGCAACCACTCGTAACCACTCGCAACCACTCGCAACCACTCGTAACCACTCGCAACCACTCGCAACCACTCGTAACCACTCGCAACCACTCGCAACCACTCGTAACCACTCGCAACCACTCGCAACCACTCGTAACCACTCGCAACCACTCGCAACCACTCGTAACCACTCGCAACCACTCGCAACCACTCGTAACCACTCGCAACCACTCGCAACCACTCGTAACCACTCGCAACCACTCGCAACCACTCGTAACCACTCGCAACCACTCGCAACCACTCGTAACCACTCGCAACCACTCGCAACCACTCGTAACCACTCGCAACCACTCGCAACCACTCGTAACCACTCGCAACCACTCGCAACCACTCGTAACCACTCGCAACCACTCGCAACCACTCGTAACCACTCGCAACCACTCGCAACCACTCGTAACCACTCGCAACCACTCGCAACCACTCGTAACCACTCGCAACCACTCGCAACCACTCGTAACCACTCGCAACCACTCGCAACCACTCGTAACCACTCGCAACCACTCGCAACCACTCGTAACCACTCGCAACCACTCGCAACCACTCGTAACCACTCGCAACCACTCGCAACCACTCGTAACCACTCGCAACCACTCGCAACCACTCGTAACCACTCGCAACCACTCGCAACCACTCGTAACCACTCGCAACCACTCGCAACCACTCGTAACCACTCGCAACCACTCGCAACCACTCGTAACCACTCGCAACCACTCGCAACCACTCGTAACCACTCGCAACCACTCGCAACCACTCGTAACCACTCGCAACCACTCGCAACCACTCGTAACCACTCGCAACCACTCGCAACCACTCGTAACCACTCGCAACCACTCGCAACCACTCGTAACCACTCGCAACCACTCGCAACCACTCGTAACCACTCGCAACCACTCGCAACCACTCGTAACCACTCGCAACCACTCGCAACCACTCGTAACCACTCGCAACCACTCGCAACCACTCGTAACCACTCGCAACCACTCGCAACCACTCGTAACCACTCGCAACCACTCGCAACCACTCGTAACCACTCGCAACCACTCGCAACCACTCGTAACCACTCGCAACCACTCGCAACCACTCGTAACCACTCGCAACCACTCGCAACCACTCGTAACCACTCGCAACCACTCGCAACCACTCGTAACCACTCGCAACCACTCGCAACCACTCGTAACCACTCGCAACCACTCGCAACCACTCGTAACCACTCGCAACCACTCGCAACCACTCGTAACCACTCGCAACCACTCGCAACCACTCGTAACCACTCGCAACCACTCGCAACCACTCGTAACCACTCGCAACCACTCGCAACCACTCGTAACCACTCGCAACCACTCGCAACCACTCGTAACCACTCGCAACCACTCGCAACCACTCGTAACCACTCGCAACCACTCGCAACCACTCGTAACCACTCGCAACCACTCGCAACCACTCGTAACCACTCGCAACCACTCGCAACCACTCGTAACCACTCGCAACCACTCGCAACCACTCGTAACCACTCGCAACCACTCGCAACCACTCGTAACCACTCGCAACCACTCGCAACCACTCGTAACCACTCGCAACCACTCGCAACCACTCGTAACCACTCGCAACCACTCGCAACCACTCGTAACCACTCGCAACCACTCGCAACCACTCGTAACCACTCGCAACCACTCGCAACCACTCGTAACCACTCGCAACCACTCGCAACCACTCGTAACCACTCGCAACCACTCGCAACCACTCGTAACCACTCGCAACCACTCGCAACCACTCGTAACCACTCGCAACCACTCGCAACCACTCGTAACCACTCGCAACCACTCGCAACCACTCGTAACCACTCGCAACCACTCGCAACCACTCGTAACCACTCGCAACCACTCGCAACCACTCGTAACCACTCGCAACCACTCGCAACCACTCGTAACCACTCGCAACCACTCGCAACCACTCGTAACCACTCGCAACCACTCGCAACCACTCGTAACCACTCGCAACCACTCGCAACCACTCGTAACCACTCGCAACCACTCGCAACCACTCGTAACCACTCGCAACCACTCGCAACCACTCGTAACCACTCGCAACCACTCGCAACCACTCGTAACCACTCGCAACCACTCGCAACCACTCGTAACCACTCGCAACCACTCGCAACCACTCGTAACCACTCGCAACCACTCGCAACCACTCGTAACCACTCGCAACCACTCGCAACCACTCGTAACCACTCGCAACCACTCGCAACCACTCGTAACCACTCGCAACCACTCGCAACCACTCGTAACCACTCGCAACCACTCGCAACCACTCGTAACCACTCGCAACCACTCGCAACCACTCGTAACCACTCGCAACCACTCGCAACCACTCGTAACCACTCGCAACCACTCGC
The DNA here is from genome assembly GCA_023375785.1 of Penium margaritaceum. NCBI lineage: Eukaryota > Viridiplantae > Streptophyta > Zygnematophyceae > Desmidiales > Peniaceae > Penium > Penium margaritaceum. Next base: position 810 of record SZWC01001616.1, on the reverse strand, counting down.
AACCACTCGTAACCACTCGCAACCACTCGCAACCACTCGTAACCACTCGCAACCACTCGCAACCACTCGTAACCACTCGCAACCACTCGCAACCACTCGTAACCACTCGCAACCACTCGCAACCACTCGTAACCACTCGCAACCACTCGCAACCACTCGTAACCACTCGCAACCACTCGCAACCACTCGTAACCACTCGCAACCACTCGCAACCACTCGTAACCACTCGCAACCACTCGCAACCACTCGTAACCACTCGCAACCACTCGCAACCACTCGTAACCACTCGCAACCACTCGCAACCACTCGTAACCACTCGCAACCACTCGCAACCACTCGTAACCACTCGCAACCACTCGCAACCACTCGTAACCACTCGCAACCACTCGCAACCACTCGTAACCACTCACAACCACTCGCAACCACATGCAACCACTTGCGACCACTCGCAACCACTCGCAGCCACTCGCAACCACTCGCAACCACTCGCAACCATACGCAACCACTCGCAACTTCTTGCAACCACTTGCAACCACTCGCAACCACTCACAATCACTTGCAACCACTCACAACCACTCGCAACCAACCACAACCACTTGCAATTATTCGCAACCAATCACAACCATTAACAACCACTTGCAACAACTCGTAACCACTCGCAACAACTCGCAACCACTCGTAAGCACTTGCAACCACTCGCAACCACTCGCAACCATACACAACCACTCGCAACTTCTTACAACCACTCCCAGCCACACAAAAACCACTCACAACCACTTGCAACAAATCGTAACCACTCGCAACCACTCG
>SZWC01001615.1:219723-231685 GCA_023375785.1 Penium margaritaceum | reverse complement strand
CGCAATGACTGACTCGTCGTCACCAGGCATGGTGACGACTGTGGGACTCTGCCGGACAAATTTCGGCAGAGTTTCCCCCGCCCCAGTGGGCGTGGGAAAAATGGGTGTGTCTTCTGCACGTAGAGGAGGTGCTGCAGGACAACCCACCCCCAATCAGACAAGACAAGCCACTGCAGAGGGAGAGGAGGCACCAGACAGGGAGCACGAGGGCAAGCAGAGAGGCAGCTCACGAGGCTGCAGACGGGGACGCACTGCGCAGAAGAGAGAGAAGTGGAGGCACAGCAGCAGTCGAGGCTGCAGCCAAGACGGACACTGTCGCAACAACAGGAACGACTAGGGCGAGAAGGCCTGTGACACAAGCAGCACCCAGCGTGGTGACGACTGCTGCGACGGAGACAAGAGTGGTGGCAATGCTGGAGATGGCCGATGAGGAAGATGCGGCAGACGTCACGGCAGCCGCATTTGAGGTGCGGATCGAGGACGCGGCAGTGGCGATGGCAGATGCTGCTGATGCTGTAGCTGATGCAACGGATGCCGCGGCTGCTGCGATCTGCGTGCCTATATCTGCTGCGGCGGCGGCAATGGGACCAGCGACCACTGCGACCTCAGTGTAGGCTGCAGTGGCCCTACCAACAGATGCAGCGGCCGGAGCACTGGCGGCCCGTGCTGCTGCTGCAAATGTGGCGGCGGCCTCGGCTGCGGCGGCGATGACTGCAGCGGCTGCGTGCGTGAGCGTGGATGAGAGGACAGTGGCGTCCTCCAGAAACGCCGCACAAAGGTGAGAGAGGGAAACGGGTTCAGCAGCGTTGCCACGTGGTGGGTGATCCACGGCGGGGGAGGCCGGGGGGGAGACGCTTACCGAAGAGTGATGCGTCGTTCCCTCGGGTTGAGACGTTGGAGAGCCGGCGGCGGTATGACCCCTCCCACCACGACGCGAGCGAGAGCGCGAGCGCGAGTGGCGGCGCGCTGCACGTCCCTCGTAGTAGTGGCCAAGCGGCAGCGAACCAGCTGCGTCGTGGGACGCCAGCGTGCCGGGTTGTGCCACCAGTGTGGCGCTGTCTTGTGGGTTGTGGCGGTGGACGACCGAGGCGACGGCCGCGACTGAGGCTGGGGTACAGCTGCGGGGTGCGTCTCCTGTCACAACTGCTGCTGCTATGACTGTAGCGGACGAGTGTTGAATGATGCTTAGGTGCGTCGGCCGCGAGGAGATAGCGCAGCCGTGATGTGAGGTGCTACTGCGGGTGCGCCGAGGCTTAAGCAGTTGAAGATACAACTGCTGAAAAGGGCTCTCGCAGGCGTAGCTGCGGAGGAGCCGGGGAGGTGTTGCCGGACGTCCCCGGCGTTGTGCTAAGCGTCACGGGTTCACCCGCGAACGTGGGTGCCTGCGCGGGTCTCGCGTGGCCGAGAGTGTCACTGCGAGAGGTCGTAGAGAGCAGACGAAATGCTCACTACAGTGCGGCACATGGAGATGGGCACGCGACGGTGGCGGCGGGAGCAATGGCGGGAGCGGCAAGTGCGTGACGGCCGCGTGACAGGTAGGATCGTGGCTAGCGGGCGGTTCACGCTGTTTGCTCTGATACCAGTAGGTGGGCACGAAAAGCATGGATGCAAGAGAGCAAGAGTTTGCGGTAGTTCACCAAGAGAGGTCGACTGCCATGGCACTTAGAACAGTGAGAGAGAGGTAGCGGCCACAAGGAACAAGAAGAAACGGCAAGTCACGGGCCACTCTAGTGTTGCCCGTCGGGAGCGAGCGAGCGAGCAGCGAGCTCGCTTTCGCTCGCTCCCAGACGAGCTCGTGGTTCGAACCACCAAGTGCTCGTGAGCATTTTCCTAAACTACCCAAAACCCACCTGGGTCCCACAAAACAGGTTTGGGCCAGTGCCCCAACGGCGTTCACGCTAAGCAAGCACACCAAAATGTTGCAAGAATGCATGTGGGGTGAGAACACCAACATGAAACTAATTGCACGGCTCTTGGCTGGAGTAGGTTGCTCGACGAGGGAGCAGGCGCCGATGGCAGGACCCAGCTCGGCGTGCAGTCTCTTCTCTGGTCAATCACCTGCACAGGTGTGATGGGTGTGCAGCAAGGCCAGAGGTCACCACGTCGGGACTGACACATAAACCAACAGCTACCGCGGGGCCCAGCAGATGCCCTGGCAAGTAAAAAAATAAAACCCAAATCCCCTAGTGTAACTAGGGGGTTTGTCATATATTTTGGGGGGGGGGGTTGCGAGTTGCGGCGCACCCTTTTGGAGTGCGCACCTCAAAAGTCGCGATAGTCACCTTGTCGCGACTTTTGGAGTTCGCACTTGCGACCTCCAAAAGTCGCGGCAGGGTGACTTCTGACATCGGCGATGCCAGTGTCATTTTTCGCCCACTTCGCCCTCGAAGTCGGCGAAGTTCGACTTCGAGGGCGTGGGTACAGTTGTTATTTTTTTCGTTTTTCGCTCGCACGACGAAAAACATGGGCACCGCGTGCGGGTCGTTTTCGACTATGGGCACCGCGTGCGGGTCGAAATCGACTTTGGGCACCGCGTGCAGGTCAAAATCGACTATGGGCAGCGCGTCTAAATCGACCGAAACGACGGGCAGCGGATTATTTATGCCCAAGAAGTAAATAAACGATTTCGTTGAAAGATCAAAGAAAACCGTCTCTTTATTCCAGGCGCAAATATCCGATTATAAGACATACCGGCCGTTGCCTCGCAAACAATTTGTGGCCAACGCCCGCCCATACCGTTGCCATACTTGAACTAAGGAGGTGACCCAGTCATCCTTGTATTTCCTATTTGGTACCAAATACTCCGGTGCCCAATGTTTCGCCAGATATAGCAGCGCTTCCCATAGTCGAAATTGACATGACAGCGGTGCCCATGTTTTCGAATATCCGTCCGAAAACAGAATTCGACTTCGCTCTCGAGGCCGGCGACTGCCGACCTCGAGAGCGAAATCGGCGACTTCTGACACCGGCCGAGCCGATGTCAGAAGTCGGCGTGATGCGAGTTTTGGAGTTCGCAACTGCGAACTCCAAAACTCGCGACAGGGTAACACACATATCGCAAACCCCCCCCAATATCCGACAAACCCCCTAGTGACACTGGGGGGTTTGGGTTTTATTTTTTTACTTGCCCGGGCATCTGCCGGGCCCCGCGGTAGCGGGGCCCGGCAGATTCCCTTTCTTCTATCACACGTGCACCGCAACTCGCAAACCCCCCCAAACCTACGGCAAACCCCCTAGTTTAAATAGGGGGTTTGGCAGTGTCATCGCAAGCTCGCAGGGAGGTTTCGCCGCGGAAGCCCTCCTGCGAGCTCGCGATGGCGGGCGAAGTTCGGCTCCGCCGTCGAAGTCGAAATCCATGTCGAATCCGGTGAATACATGAGAAATATGACAGTCGTGCCCATTTTCGCTCGAAGAAGGACAAACATGGGCATCGCTGTTATGTTGTTAAAAACCATGGGCATCGCTGCTAAATCTGGCAAAACGATGGGTATATAACTACTCCGTCCTTCCTATTTTGTAGATTTGCTGATGGGGGGCATTAGAGATATTTTTTAGGTGCCCCTGAAAGGTTGATGTCTTACGAGACTTGACCACATGTTCTGACATGCACAACGTCTGGCAATGCCTTGCAATGCTTGGGCAATTCCTGGCAATGCCTAGGCAATGCCTCGCAAAGCCTGGCAATGCCTGGCAACGCCTACGCAATGCCAGGCAATGCCAGGAAATACTTGGCAATGCCTCCCAATGCCTGCCAATGTGTGGCAATGCCTGAGTAATGCCAGGCAATGCCGCGGAAATGCTTGACAATGCCTAAGCAAGGATTGGAAATGCCTAGCAATGCCTTGCAGCACCTGGACAATGCCTGGCAATGCCTAGGCAGTGCCAAGGCAATGCGTGGCAATGCCTGGTAATGCCTGGAAAATGTCTGGCAATGCCTCACAAAAGCCTAGCAATGCCTCCGCAGTGCCTAAGCAAGGCATGGCAATGCTTGGCAATGCCTGGCAATGCCGAGAAATGCCTGGCAATGCCTAGGTAATGCTTGGCAATGCCTAGCAATGCATGGGTAATGCCTCGCAATGCCTCTCAATGCCTCGCAATGCCTGGCAATGCCTGGATAATGCTTACCAATGCATGCACAATGCCTAAGAAAAGCCTGGCAATGCCTAGCAATGCCTGGCCATGCCAGACAATGCATGGAAATGCCTGGCAATGCCTGGACAATGTCTTACAATGCCGGGACAATGCCTGGAAATGCCTGGCAATGTCTCGGTAATGTCTGGCAATGCTTGGACAATGCCTGGCTATGCCTAGGCAATGCCTAAGCAAGGCCTCGCAATGCCTGGCAATGCCTTGCAATGCCTGGTGATACCTAGCAAATCCTAACAATGCTTGGCAATGCTCGGCAATGCCTAGGCAATGCCTGGCAATGCTTGGCAATGCCTAGGCAATGCCTGGCAATGCCTGGCAATGCCTGGCAATGCTTGGCAATGCCTAGGCAATGCCTGGCAATGCTTGTGCAATGCCTTCCAATGCCTCAGTAATGTCTAGCAATGCCTGGCAATGCCTGGGAAATGCCTGACAATGCGTGGCAATGCCTAGTAATGCCGGGTAATACTTGGACAATGCCTGGCAATCCCTGGGCAATTCCTGGTAATGCCTAGCAATGCTTGGACAATGCCTGGCAATGCCTGGAAAATAACTTTTGATGCCGGGGCAATGCCGGGCAGTGCCTAGCAATGCTTGGCAATGCCTAGCAATGCCTGGGTAATGTCTCGCAATGCCTGGGAATGCCTAGAAATACCTGGCAATGCCTCGGCAATACCTGACAATGTCATTACAATGCCTGGAAATTCCTGGGCGATGCCTGGCAATGCCTAGCAATGCCTCGGCAATGCCAGGACATGCCAAGACAATGCCTGGCAATGCTTTGCAATGCCTGGGCAATGCCTGGCAATGCCTGGGCAATATCTCACAATGCCTGGGCAATATCTCACAATGCCTAGTACTTCCTGGGTAATGCCTAGCAATGCCTGGCTATGCATCGTAATGCCTTGGAAATTCCTGGCCATTCTTGGACATTGCCTGGCAATGCCTTGTCATGATTGCGCAATGCGTGGCAATGCCTTGCAATGCCTGGGAAATGCTGGACAATGCCTCGGCAATGCCTTGCAATACCTGGCAATGCCTGGCAATGCCTGGATTCTCTACCTATTGAGCTACACCAGCGTTTAAAAGAATTAGAATGATTCTTCACCGACGCATTAGCGGCTGCGCTTGGCGCGGCGATGGTTGCATAATTTTTAGGAAGCCGCCCTACGCGAGGGTCGGCGAATCAAGGAGTCACGTCCTAAGGCGCGACGCCTACAGTTGAGGGCGGCCAAGGACACACCGACCAATGTTCTTTAGGTCGGCTTATCCAGAGCAAAGGCGGATTCAACAGGGTTACTTGCAAGGATTGTAAATCCAAATGGCCTAGCAATGCTTGGCAATTCTTGGCAATGCATCGTAATGCCTTGGAATTGCCTAGAAATTCTTGGACAATGCCAGGCAATGCCTTGTCATGCTTGCGCAATGCGTGGCAATGCCTTGCAATTCCCGGGCAATGCTGGACAATGTCTCGGCAATGCCTGGCAATACCTAGCAATGTCTGGCAACGCCTGAGTAATGCCTGGCAATGCCTGACAATGCCTTGGTAATGCTAGGCAATGCCTAAGCAATGCCTCACAATGCGTGGGCAATGCCTTGCAATGCCAGGGCAATGCCTAAGCAAGGTTTGACAATGCGTGGAAATGTCTAGCAATGCCTGACAACGCCTCGGCAATGCCTGACAATGCCTGGGGCAATGCCTGGCAATGCGGGGGCAATGCCTTGTAATGGCTCGCAATGCCATTACAAGGCATTGCCAGGCATCCCCCGGGCATTACCAAGTTATGTCTGGCAATGCATAGGTTATGCCTGCTAATGCCTGGCAATGCGTGTAAATGCCTGGGACATGCCTGAAAATGCCTCAAAATGCCTGCGTAATGCCTGGCAATGCCTGGGTAATGCGTAAGCAAGGTTTGGTAATGCCTGACAATGCCTTGTAATGTGTGGCAATGCCTGTGCAATGCATGGCAATGCTGGGGCAATGCCTGGCACTGCTGGGGCAATGCCCGGTAATGCTTGGCAATGCCTCGGCAATGCGTGGCAATGCCTCGGCTATGCCTTGCTATGCCCAGGCAATGCCTAAGCAAGGTCTGGCAATGCCTGGCAATGCCTGGTAATGCCTAGCAATGCCTAGCAATGCCTAGTAATGCCTAGCAATGCCTGGCTATGCCTGGGCAATGCCTGGCAATGCCGATGCAATGCCTAGCAATGCGTGGCAATGCTTGGTAATGCCTGGCAATGCCTCGGTAATGCCTGGAAAATTCTTGGCAATGCCTCGCCAATGCCTGGCAATGCCTGGGCAATGCCTGATCATACCTGGGCAATGCCTGTCAATGCATGGGCAATGCTCAACAATGTCTGGCAATGCCAGGCAATGCCTAGACAATACATGTCAATGCCTGGAAAATGCCTATGTAATGTTTGGCAATGCTTGGATAATGCCTGGAAATGCCTGGAAAATGCTTAGTAATGTCTTGCAATGCCAGGCAATGAATGGAAATGCATGGAAATGCCTGGCAATGCCGGGCAAAGCCTTACAATGCTTGGGAAATACCTGGCAATGCCTGGACAATACTTGGCAATGCCTGGAAATGCATGGCCCTTGACAATGCCTGGTAATGTCTGGCAATGCCAGGCAATGCCTGGGCAATGCGTGGCAATGCCTGGGCAATACCTCGCAATGCTTGGCAATGCTTGGCAATGCCTAGCAATGTGTGGAAATTACTGAGCAATGCCAAGACAATGCCTGGAAATGCGTGGGCTGTGCGTGGTAATGTCTGACAACGCCCGGTAATGCCTGGAAAATGAGTTGCAATGCCTGGCAATGCGGAGGCAATGCCTGTCAATGCCTGGGCAATGCAAAGCAATGCTTGTGCAATGCCTAGCAATGCCTGGTAATGCATAGGTAATGCCTGGAAATGCGTAAGCAATGCCTGGCAATGCATGACAATGCCTAAGAAATGCTAGGGCAATGCCTCACAATGCCTGGGCAATGCCTGTCAATGCCTCGACAATGCCTGGGCAATGCCTGGGAAGGCTTGGCAATGCTTGGCAATGTATTCCAATGCCTGGCAATTCCTGGCCATGCCTGGACAATGCTTCGTAATGCATGGAAACATCTGGCAATGCCTGGTATGCCTGGCAATGCTTCACACTACTTGGAAATGTCAGGGGATTGCCAGGCAATGCCTGGGTGATGCCTGGTAATGACTGGGTAATGCCTGACAATGCCTACTAATGCCTGGACAATGTTTGGCAATGCCTGCTAATACTTGGGCAATGCCTGACAATGCCTAGGTAATGCTTGGCAATGCGTGGACAATTCCTAGCAATGCTTGGCAATGCCTAACAATGCCTGGCAACGCCAAGGCAATGCCTGGTAATGCCTGAGCAATGTCTGGCAATGCCTGGGCAATGCCTGGCAATGCCGAGGCACTGTAGGGACAATGCCGAGAAATGGGTGGCAATGCCAGGCAATGCCTAGACATTGACTGATAATTCATGGGCAATGCCTGGCAATGCCTTGGCAATGCCTTCCAATGCCAGGCAGTGCCTAGCAATGCCTGAAAAATGCCTAACAATGCCTGGCAATGCATGGACAATGCCTGGCAATGCCGGACAATTCCTGGCAATGTTTGGATAATGCATGGCAATGCCTTCATAATGCGTGACAATGCTTGTTAATGCTTGCGTAATGCCTGACAGGCCTCATATTGCCTGGTAATACCTCAAAATGCCTGGGCAATGCCTGGCAATGCCTGGGCAATGCATGGCAATGCCTGGGCAATGCTTGACAACTCCTAGGCAATGTCTGGGTATTGCCTGGCAATGCCTCGCAATGCCTAGCAATGCCTTGCAATGCCTGGAAATGCCTCGCAATGCCTGGCAATGCCTCACAATGTCTGGGCAATGTCAGGCAATGCTTGGGCAATTCCTAAGCAAGGCCTAGAAGTGTGTGGCAATGCTTGGCAATGCCTGGTATTTCCTAGAAATGCCTAGCAATGCCTGGCAATGCCTGGGCAATGCCCGACAATGCTGGGACAATGCCTCGCAATGCATGGCAATGCCTCGACAATGCCTGGGAATGCCTAGGCAATGCCTGGCAATGCCTGGACAATGCCTGGACAATGCCTGGATAATGCCTTGCAATGCCTGGGCAATGCCTTGCAATGCTGGGCAATGCCTGGTAATGCTTGGCAATGCCTGGGCAATGCCTAGCAATGCCTGTGCAAAGCCTAGGAATGCCTATGAAATGCCTGGCAATGCCGTGGTAATGCCTAGGAATGCCTGGCAATGCCTTGAAAATGCTTGGCAATGCCTGGGCAATGCATGACAATGCCTGGCAATGCCTGGGCAATGCTTCGCAATGCAATGCAATGCCTTGGCAATCCCTGGCAATGCCTAGGCAATGCCCAACAATGCCTAGAAATGCCTGGGAATACCTAGGGAATGCCTGCCAATGCCTGGGCAATGCCTGGCAATGCCTAGTAATGCCTAGACAATGTCTGGCACTGCTTGGGCAATGTCTTGCAATGCCCGGGAAATGCCAAGCAATGCCTGGCAATGCCTGGACAATGTCTGGCAATGCCTGGCAATGCCTGGAAATGCCTAGCAATACGTGGGCAATGCCTGGCAATGTCTTGACAATGCCTGGACATGCCTGGGTAATGCCTGGCAATGCTTGGTAATGCCTGGACAATGCCAGGCAATGCCTGGAAAATGCCTTATAATTCTTGGCAATGCCTGGAAATGTATCAAAATTCTTGGCAATGCTCGGGCAATGCCTGGAAATGCCTCGTAATGCCTGGTAATGCCTAGCAATGCTTGTACAATGCCTGGAAATGCCTTACCATGCCTACAAAATGCCTAGCAATGCCTAGGCAATGCCTAAGCAAGGCTTGGAAATTCCTCGCAATGCTTAGCAAGGCCTGGAAACGCCTGGGCAAATGCCTGGCAATGCCGGAGCAATGCCTGGAAATGCCAGGCGATGCCTGGGTAATGCCTGGCAATGTCTCAACAATGCTTAGAAATTCCAAGGCAATGCCTAAGCAAGGCCTGGCAATGCCAGGCAATGCCTAGGTAATGCTTGCCAATGCCTGGCAATGCCTGGAAATGCCTGTAAATGTCCGGCAATGCCTGGCAATGCCTTGGAATGCCTGGGCAATGCCTAGCAATGCCTGGGTAATTCCTAAGCGAATTGAAATTTTGATTTGTAGTCGACACTGTCATTTGCCACTCTAGAAGGAATAAAAAAGAAATTAATGTGTGGTAATGGGTGTACAAACCTTGCTTCGTTATGTCGTTTTTGACCGTTGGCCTTTAACGCCCTTACGTAAGAAACACAACGTGCCTATCGACCACCAAAAATTGCAGCCAATACGAGGTAAGAACACAAGCAATGCAAATAAGGAACTGAAGCAAGAAACTGACGTTCTTGGATATATTCAGCACCGAGCACCTGAAATGTCCGAGAGCAGCGGGAGCCGGTAGATGACCTTTCAACGCATCGGTATTGTAATTTACGGAGTCTTCTTTTCATTGAGAAATCAGTTTTGTGGAGAAAGCATAATGTGTCAAGGTGTCCCATGAAGGCAGCTTGTTGGAAGGGGTCGCCTATGTAGCGATACGGACACACTTTTTGAGGAGGTCTCACAAGACCCTTGCACAACGAATGATTATAAAATGAGGTTCTTTTATCATGGCTTGTTCAAGAGCAGGTATTGATGCTTACTCAAGTCTTTACATCTTGAACAGGTGATGATAAATCAAACGGCCTGAATTATCCATATTTTAAATACCATTCATCAACGCGACGAGAGGCATGCCACTAGATTGCAGTCAAGCCTTCTCTATTTATGGAGACTTGTCGACTTTTTGAGATTTCAAGAGTAGTTCTTCCCGTTAGAAGGAAGAATTTGGGAAAGACAACGTGTCATTACGGTATATATCCTTTCTGACAAGTACACTAGTGGTATGGTGTAATAAAGGTAAGTCGAAATTCCACACCTCCTTGTGCAAAGAATTCTACATTATGCTCAACAAAAGAAATCAAAGATTTGGTAGTGATGTCAAAGAAAGTGGGGAGCTAAGGGTGTTGTGACCAATGTTTTGTTGGTCCATGAAGATACACACTTCTCGTTTGTTCCCTGAACGTGTTATCTTCGTCATAAGCAGCTCATGCTTTATACATTGTAAGACTTGTCGAGCACTTGGAGAGGTCCTCCGATGGATAGCCAACTTCACTCAACAAATTCAGAAATGGTCTGAGAGAGGGAATCCTCTTTGAGAAAAACTTACTAAACAATTTCTTATTTCTTTTGTCGATGACCCATGGGGGCCCCTTGCAGCGTCCTGGAGAGCATTTTGTGCATGTTCTTGATTGGAGGAGATTTGAAATAATAGAACATTTGTTGTACTAGCCAGAATCATGCATGTGTTTAGGCTTTCAAGTGTTACAAAAGTATATCCTTGGTGTGCGATGCTGCTGCAAGCTTACATTTCAACAACTAGTTGAACGAAATTAACATGACATGTCTCTGTAAATTGAACCGATGCACAGAGGACTTCTAACGCCATACATGAAAGTCATATCCATGTGTTCCTTGCAATTCTCATCACTAGTGTGTGAAAGTCTGTTAGGTCAATATAGGTCCATGTTGAGCTGTTAGGTTTAGTGTGGTATGTGATGGACTGTAATGTTCCTTGCATGTGAGTACTTGCAACGAAGGTCCGCAACAGTGCTCAATGGAGATAGATGGTTTCCAATCTTCTGCTCATGTCCGCGATGGTCTATAATGGTCCTCGGTAGTTGGCACTGGATGCACGTGGGCAGTGGTGGATCATCATTGTTTTCCATGGTCATGATGGCCCTGAATTGCACGCAATGCTTTGAAACAGTTTGTGATGTATGCAACTGTCCTTGTTGGTCCTGATTATTGGCAATGGCTAGCTGCAGTTTGCATTTTCCCCCAGCGGTCTGTGATGGTCCAAAGTCGGCCACGTGTTCCAAGGATCCCTAGTGGTGATGGTCAAAGCTGGTTTGTGATAGTCTTCACTATTAAGCAATGATACGCAATACAGTGTGATAGTGCAGAACAAACCTTGATGGCCCACCAACTATTGTGGATCACAGCAGACCATTCAGACCTTTCCCAGGCATTGCGGATCACCAGAACCATTGTAAACTATGACAAGCCATTGGTGAAAACATAGAACATCATGCACCATCACCGTCTCGGGCTATTACGGACTATAGCCAACCATCATGGACCATAAAAAAGTCCTACATATCATTGCAGGCCATCATTTGAGAACATGTTTTGAAAAGGCAATTGCATATCTCAGCGGAGAAGAGATCTCATGAGAACCATGACCATGTTTTTAGCACGGGGTTTTCCTTTGCACGATTGGTTGTTATTACCGACTATTTCAGGCCGTCAATGTTGGTAGATGGTTTATGAACATGGAGGAACACCCATCTGGATCATCAAGGACCAATACAGACCGCAACAAAAATGAAAACCACACCCTCGTAGACAACTGATCATTTCTGACCATCGTTACTATCACGGGTCACTTTACAAATCTTTTCATCATCAAAGGCACTGGCAAAATTTTATGAATCACTGTGGACCTTTTGGCCATCATCAACAATCAATGCACACCATCCCCAGACACTGCAGAGCATCAAACCATAAAGAACCATCCTTAACAATCATTGGCGACCAACAAACATTGAAGACCACCACTGACGATTCAATGTGGAAAATCATGATAAAATGTGAGCCATCATAAAAACTAGTCAAAAATTCACAAA
>SZWC01001615.1:192461-209614 GCA_023375785.1 Penium margaritaceum | reverse complement strand
GTCATCCTCTCGCCATTGCTCACCACAGTGTGGGCCCTGCACATGTGCGCAAGACCGGGTAGGGAGGGAGGGGGGAGGGGGTTGTCCCCCCCTCCCCCCATACTCAGGGTTGTACCTGCAAGAAGGCAATATACAGACGGAAAACGCAGAGAGGGATGCAGCAAGAGAGAGGGGAGAGTTCAAAACATTCGTTAGAAGAAAAAAGGGAATAACAAATAACGGTTACAACGGCCAAGAGAACTTAAACGTGAGAGAAACGGCCAAGAGAACTTAATTGTACGGCTGTACGTGCAGCTGTGCGTACGGCTGTGTGTCAAGCTTTAAGTAGGGCTGGCTGTGTGTCAAGCTGTACGTACGGCTGTGCGTGCAGCCGTACGTACGGCTGTGTCAAGCTGCGTGCAGCTGTACGTACGGCTGTGTGTCAAGCTGTAAGTAGGGCTGGCTGTGTGTCAAGCTGTACGTATGGCTGTGCGTGCAGCTGTACGTATGGCTGTGTGTCAAGCTGTAAGTAGGGTTGGCTGTGTGTCAAGCTGTACGTACGGCTGTGCGTGCAGCTGTACGTACGGCTGTGTGTCAAGCTGTAAGTAGGGCTGGCTGTGTGTCAAGCTGTAAGTAGGGTTGGCTGTGTGTCAAGCTGTACGTACGGCTGTGCGTGCAGCTGTACGTACGGCTGTGTGTCAAGCTGTAAGTAGGGCTGGCTGTGTGTCAAGCTGTACGTACGGATGTGCGTGCAGCTGTACGTACGGCTGTGTGTCAAGCTGTAAGTAGCGCTGGCTGTGTGTCAAGCTGTACGTACGGCTGTGCGTGCAGCTGTACGTACGGCTGTGTGTCAAGCTGTAAGTAGGGCTGGCTGTGTGTCAAGCTGTACGTACGGCTGTGCGTGCAGCTGTACGTACGGCTGTGTGTCAAGCTGTAAGTAGGGCTGGCTGTGTGTAAAGCTGTACGTACGGCTGTGCGTGCAGCTGTACGTACGGCCTGTGTCAAGCTGTTGGTAGGGCTGGCTGTGTGTCAAGCTGTACGTACGGCTGTGCGTGCAGCTGTACGTACGGCTGTGTGTCAAGCTGTAAGTAGCGCTGGCTGTGTGTCAAGCTGTACGTACGGCTGTGCGTGCAGCTGTACGTACGGCTGTGTGTCAAGCTGTAAGTAGGGCTGGCTGTGTGTCAAGCTGTACGTACGGCTGTGCGTGCAGCTGTACGTACGGCTGTGTGTCAAGCTGTAAGTAGGGCTGGCTGTGTGTAAAGCTGTACGTACGGCTGTGCGTGCAGCTGTACGTACGGCTGTGTGTCAAGCTGTAACTAGGGCTGGCTGTGTGTCAAGCTGTACGTACGGCTGTGCGTGCAGCTGTACGTACGGCTGTGTGTCAAGCTGTAAGTAGGGCTAGCTGTGTGTCAAGCTGTACGTACGGCTGTGCGTGCAGCTGTACGTACGGCTGTGTGTCAAGCTGTAAGTAGGGCTGGCTGTGTGTCAAGCTGTACGTACGGCTGTGCGTGCAGCTGTACGTACGGCTGTGTGTCAAGCTGTAAGTAGGGCTAGCTGTGTGTCAAGCTGTACGTACGGCTGTGCGTGCAGTGTCCAGTTATTCGTACGGCTGTGTACGGCTATGCGTGAAGCTTTACGTACGGCTATGCGTGCAGACGCACCTACGGCCTGTGCGTGCAGATGAACGCACGGCTGTCACAGCCCTACGTTCATCTGCAGACGCTGAGCTTTCAGCCGGGCTGTGCATTCACCTGTACTGTACGTTCGGTTGTGCGTGCAGCTGAATGTACGGCTGGGTGTATAAGCTGTCCATGCGAATGTGCGAGCAGACGTACGTGAATAAGTACGTACGGTTGGGGTGGTCTGCATTCGCTCCTGCTCCTCCTCCTCCTGCGGCTGATCTTGCTGCGCCTGGTGCTTGGCCTTGTACTCCTGCCACAACCTCTGGGAAGTTACCCGGCGTTAGAAGAGTCGGGATGATCTGCCGGTCGTTTGCCACCTCTAAGCTCTCGAATTCATGGTCCACGACGGCTCCGGCAGCAAACCCTTGATTCCTGGATGGATTTTCCGGCAACCTGCTTCCTGGCCCACGAAGCACATTCGACCAGGCTGAAGTTGATCCAATAAGGGTCACTCCGATGTCAAATGTGCTCAACGTGGGACGAGAGGGCCAGGCTTTCGAGTTCTTTCTCCTGAGAACGACGGGAGGAGACGGTGGGTCGGAAATTTCGTAAGAGCGTTCTCCAGAGCGTCGAGAGTTCCAGATTCAGCATGGTAACGTTGGTACGCGGAGAGCGCCGGTGACAAATGCCCGCCTGAAAACAGATCCGCGTTTGCGGCCAGAGGCTGGTCAGCCGTCCTTCCCTCGTATGCTATGACTGAATGTGCCGAGACTGTGCCACGTCTAATCATGCTGTGCATGCGCGTCTCTGAAACCGCCGGCGCTGACTCGCTGTGCCGCAGGAGAGGGCCTGGCCTTGCCGCAAGGCAAGTCAACGCGGCGTTGTGGCGGCGCAAGAGGGTTTGTTGTCCGGCGTGGCTCAGGAGACGGGCCCAGCGCCGCTCAACGCTGCGGGCTTCCAACGGTTGCATTTTGCGTTTTCCCGCCATCCGACAGCTGTCAGGAGTCGTTGCCTAGATTTCACCATCCGCATGCATCCATGGTGTAACGTCGCAATGGAAATCGTCACCATTGAGCTCAGGTTGGCGACGGGCTGCGTCTTTTGCAGCAAGGCAAACCTCCATCGTGTGAGCCAAAGCAGCCTATGTTCATGCGGTTTGTCGCATGGAAACGAGAAAGGTTTGCGATCTGGTCGGCATTCCCAGTTGAAACGTAGCGTTTCACCATCATGATACGACGCCCGGATCATGCTTGGATAAACGACCATCCGCATCGCGAGAGTCTGTAGTGCATGGCAAGGTGTGCGGCTTGGACGAGTAGTACAACGGATACGTTTGACACCGGCCGTCATCCCCACATTTTCTTTTCCCTAGATTGACAGAAGCAAGCCCGTGGAATGAACCTGCCCTGTGGACGAGGATTAGCGCTCAACATAGAAATCAAACGTATTTCCCTGTCGTAACAGAATGAATCATAGTTAAAAGTAATATGGTTTTCTTACGGTTCCCTTGCTTATAATGTCCAGCACACATTACTTTTCAACTTTTTTGGGATGAATCAAGGACCTTCATTATAGGTTTCTCATTAAGATGGAACTTAATTGAGGAAACTACTACAGTTTTTAACACTTATTTATTAGTAAATCCATTTTAACACGGATTTTTTCCTCATATCCTCTTTTTTATCGGATGAGGTCTACAGAAGAAAAGGTGTTTGAACTTTTCCCACCTTTTCGTGAAAAGTAGCAAGTCAAATAAGTCTGACAGCTTAAAGTCGACTCCATAAATTTATAACATGGAAATCCATGCTACACACTGCCTCTTGAATGAAGTAAGCTATCCGCGATTTTAAACGAAGTCAACGGACAGGTAAGAGGATAAGCTGTCAGTAAGCGAACAGCATCCACGCAAGGAAATTGCCTAGGGCCTCAATACAATCTGTTGGGTAGAGCTCAACCTTTTGGAAGAAATTCAAGTGCCTCCCACAAATGTGCCAAAGGAATCCGACAGCACGCAACCAACGGAACAACAACAAACATGTATCAAATCCCGAAACTAATATCTTGGTACAATGAACAACCCATAACGACCACAATCGCATGAGGAGCATTCCATTTTTCTCTCGTAATCACTTGTCGTAACACTATAAAATCGTATAGTGTTAGATTCCATCAAATATGTTCGCACAAATAGCACACTATAAAGGTTTCTCACTGAGCTACTAGCATGTCGCCATGGAAGGAGCCACATGGTCTCGTGTGGTCCAAACCGAGTCACACGAGCAAGAACATCTCCAATCGATGTTGCACCTTCCTAAGGGGATTCCATTGTGATCAAATGTGTGCAAGTGTGTGCATGTAGTTGTATTCACGAGGTCACTTGTGTGTCAACAGATTACAAACACGACAATGACAAGTGACCTGGATTGCTTGCCATGTCATGAAGCACATATTTAGACGATGATTATCAATGATGACAAACGGGTGGAAGCATTAGTGGTGCATAGGTACGTTGCAATAGAAGAACACAGTTTGGAAGAGTGTGACACTTGTGCAATTTGTGATTAGAAGTAAGTTTAGTTCAATGACAAGTGTCGAAATGTGGAGCGCATGTGTACCCACATAATTATGGCTGAGGCATGGTTGAGGTGTTCGGCGCTCGACGGATGGGACGCATATTATGTTTCGATATCACTTGTCACGTCAAGACACCTTGAAGTCACGAAGTTTCAGAGTTTAGCAGTGAACGTTTGGGAAATTCTCTCATAATTATTGAACAGGAATTTTAGAAGTAGACCAAACATTCACAAAGTGTCGTTGGAGTTCACGACATTCCTTTCGTATGCTCATGAAGATGGTAGAAATGTCAGGAACGACGTTCCCAACGTTCATCGACGGTTGGGGAAGCTGGCCAAAATCCCAATAACGTAGTAAAGAATCTAAAAGGCAAGGCATGGCTGGCCATAGATATATGGAGAGAAAAACACACGCTACCGGCAATCACAGGGGTCGTGTAGTCTTAAACGTCTTTGTGCACTTGCATGCAGAGTTGTGCGTATTTGCACCTATCTACCGTGAAGTATTTAGATGTTCGTACAAGTATGCAAATCACTTACGTATGCTTCTAATGGCAGATATGCATATGGACGTGTGTGTAGTTGTACATACTGCTTTGTGTCGAGTTGTATGTACGATTGTACGTATTTCTGTATGTATGGTAGTTTGTGTGGTTGTGAGTGATGGCGTGTTGTCGTGTGTGCCCGGTCTATTCAGATGTGCATGCAACATGGACGTAACAATTTCTGCGACCATGCATGTGGCTTTGCATGTTACCCTGCCACTAGCCATTTGTTTGGCCATGAGTGTGACTCTGTATGTATCTTGCATGTGATTCTGGATGCATGTGTATAATCACAAATGTATGTGTGCATGTACAATGCATGGGTGTGTGAACACGGGTGTGCGTATCGACGTCCGTGCATGCAAGCTACCATCAATGCCTATGGACGGCCGAGGTATAGTTGATTTTGTTCTTTTCTATACGCAACATAAATAATGTATACTACGTATATGTATATGTACCTTCCAAGAAGCCCTTTCATTGTTGAACAATAGGTGTTCACTCAATTGTGTATGTCATGGGGATAGAGTTTAAAATTGTATTCATAATTGATTTTTGGCCAAATTGACCTGGGGGCCCTGGTTTACAAAGACACCTGACGCGATGACCCGCATTGCCGGATTCATCAACGCCGAAGCCCGCATTCGGGCGGCGACCAACGCGAGAACCCTCCAGAGAGCCTCGCGCTTCGCGATAGCCGGTTGATGAGCCGGTCCCTGGCTCCCCGCCGTCAGTAGAAGGCCGCGGTCGTTTGCATCCTATGCGGTCGCCGTGCAACAAACTGCTCATGATATTTCACTACACAAACCAAAGAAAACGATTCGGTTGGTAGGTCAAACGTAATTTCGTCGGCTTTATCACACTGACTTGGATTTCGCCCTCATCGGTCAAGGGCTTGTGTCGACCCTCGAATCGGCCGGGTCGCGATTCTAACAAGCAGGATTTCTTTCGAAGGGCCCTGTCGTCGCTGAGATAAGCCGGCCGGGCCTCGCGGTTGGTGAGATTGGCCGTCAGGGCCTTTTCGTTGACGGTGTAGCGAAACGGGCTTCTTAATCGAGCCGCTAGGCGAACCCAGGCCCCGAGGTCGAAGTGCCCTTGATTTTTTTTAACATTTAGAATACATTGTACTCAATATTTGAAATGTGATGTATATTTGTACTCAAACCCATTCAGGGTGTCTGTGTAAATACCTTGAGGAAGAGGGCAAAATATAACCATGTTGTAATACAGTACCCCCTGAAAAGTGACAATTCGGCTGATTAGCAAGCTAACCATGACGATCACCATGATTCCCGCTCGCCCTCCCTCCCCAAAGCGAGAGTGTATTCGGAGGCTGTAGTAGGGAGTATCGTACAAAAAAATAAAGATATTTATGAGTGTACTTTATCTGTTGCTGTATGGTTGTCCATTTGAAGTGTCTATAACAAATGCGTTAGTGAAAATGTTTATACCCCCTAATACAGTGCCCAATGCAACCATCCACTACACTATAATGCCTCGAGGAGGGGAGACACTTGATGTAGTTCTAGGTGTGGGACCCTCCTCTCCATACTCAAAAGTATGTTGGAAGAATGTATATGGTAGTGTAGCTGGTAGTCACCGAAAGAAATACACCCATGTTTTTTTCTTTTGGAAGCTTACGATGGATCTCCACTTTCAACACTCCTAGATCCATGGACTTTGATGTCCAACAGTTGTTCTCTTATGACTCTTCGATGGTCATTGTTGGTATTTTTCCATACGACAAACATGGGAAGTGCATTATATAACTCGAAGTCCATTCGGAGAACAATATGGAACCGAAAACAGGAAGTGATGATCCAGTCCACCCCCCAAAATGAGGGAGTGTATTGGGGTAGTGTAGCGGCCGGTTTACCATTACGAACACCTGACCTGTACGAAAATATGTTATTTTTTATGTTATTTCCATGCATGTTCCACATCTCTTTGCTAAATACATTTGTGTACATTAGTGTATATTACTAACCTCTCCCTCTCCCAATACACTGTTATCTACACCCATCCAATAAACGTTTCTGCTTGGAGAGGGGGGATACTTGGTGTTGCTCCATATGTGGGGATCCCTTCTCGCAAAAATACTTGAAAGTGTATTACAAGTGTATCTAGCAGTGAAGCTAATAGTCACTGAAATAAATACACATGTATAATTACTTATAGAGGCTAATGATAGATATCGACTGTCAACACTCCTAGCATGACGGTCTTTCATGTCCAATGATTGTTCTCTTATGACTCCTTCATGGTCTGTGTTGGATATTTTCCATGCAACAAACACGACAAACGAATTTTTTGTCTCAAGTCTGTTCATGAAACATTACTAAACCCAAGATAGGAATCGAGGATCCCCCATCCAAGGAAAGTGTGTATTGGGAGTAAACAGACGGTGTATCTTGCCAAACACTGAATCTTCACACTAGTATACCATGTAAGATGTTCTTTCCATGTTTGTTCCAAATCACTCTGCCAAATACTTAAGCGTGTAATTTGTTGTCCCCTCCCAATACACTGCCCAATACACCCGTTCAATACATTTTGTGCTGTCAGAGGGAGGTTTCATATTGCTTCATAAGTGTCCCCCTCCTAAAACAAATGAACATGCATTAGGTGATTGTATCTTATGGTGTCGCTGGTAGACATTGACCGCAATACACTGATGTACTTAAATTAGCAAGAGCAAAGGACAATGCAAAACCGTCAATTTGATCACATGGACAGCTTCCCATGTCTCGTGACTGTCCTTTTCCAAATCCTTGGTTTAGAAGAGCAAATTGTCCGATGTTTTCCACAAGTAAAATAATCCAATCATGATTTTCAGAGGACTTTTGGTTTGTGACACAAAATCCGAGAGAGGAAAGTAAGCCCTCCCTTCCAAACAAGAGAGTGTTTTAGGATAGTGTAACGGGTGATGTACCATGTCCAACACCTAAAACGTACACCAATGCCACATACTCTACCTTTCTTATGTCCCTTTGACGTCTCTCCGATGAATACTTGAGTGAATAATATCTTATCCATCTTGATACAGTACCTGGCATACACACCCAAGACACTTTTGTCCTTTGGAAAGGAGGGATTCATCGGATGTAGCTTCACATATGAGGATTCTCCTCCTCCCAAACCAACTGGAAGGTGTATTTGTAGAGTGTATCTAGTTGTGTAGCTGATGGAAACCAACGGATGTACACCAATATATTTTCACGATCAGAAGCTGACGACAGCTTGAGATCATCAATAGTCTTTCACAGCTCATGCTATACAATTAGCATCAGTTTGCAAAAGTACGGGACCACTCCTCTAAATCAGGTGTGGAACATTCGTTTCTTTGTTGCTGCTCAAGTGGCACGCAAGCTATGAAGGGAGCGATAGGTGTGATTACGTTGTGCTTCCGGAGGAAAACCCAACATTCCTATTTCCCACCCTGTTAAAATCTCTCATGACGTGGGACACTAAGGGACATATGTAGCATGATAACAACAATATGAATGTCACCATTTGTATGTTCTAGCATAGAATATGTCCTTTCATGTAAAAGTATTCACCTAATCAATAAAAAATAACTGTTAACATCACTCCAATGAACCTTCCTCTCTCTTTTAACACGTATAAAATGGTGATTTCTAACAATTGTGGTAAATGGGGTACCCTTAATTGAAAATTTAATGAAGGTTCTATGAACCTTCCTCGTGTGTACACTTTGAATGTACACGGTTGGAGCAGTGTTTTCTTTTGGGTGATTGGCCATAAATGGAATGGGCGGTGGAGGTTTTGTGTGCCTAGGTGTGTGGTATACAGTAAGTGGGACCTTTGGCGACGTGTAGGCCTATTGTGAAACGGAAAAACTATGTGCATAGTTGATGTGTGTATAGCTGGCTATTCACAAGAGCGGTTGGTTGGCTGCCACTTACCGCACTAGCTACAAGTGCGGCCGACAGCTGCCAAGCCTTGCAACTAGCCTTTGGGTTTGGCGTATGGACAAACCCAGCGTGTGGCTACAAAACCTAGAGTGTCGGATAGTCAGTCACATTTCCTAGTGAAAAGGAATCTACTTGTACATGGACATGCATGTATGGGTTTTTGGACATGCATGTATGGATGAGTGGACATGCACGTTCAGGTGTGTGGACATGCATGTACAGACGTATGCCCATGCATCTACGTGGGGGTACACACAGCCGGACAGCCGTGCATGAATGTGTTCGTGAAGTTTGCCGACCAAGAGGCAAATCAACATGAGACACATCATGGTCAAAACCGTATTTCCATAGCAGAGGGAAAGTGAATATGACAACTTGATCCACTCCTAGAAACTTTATGAACTATGCTCCTACAATTGCACAACACCTATCCTACATTTTCTTAGCCATGACAAGTTGCTCCACAGAGTTCTCCATTAGTTGGAGCGTCAGCCAATGGCCGTTTTTCCAACAGGACCTCTCTAACATCCATTGGTAACAACTGTGGAATAAATTACAGTATGAGATTATACCTGAATAAAACGTTTCTGGTGATTTTGATATCATCATTGTAGTGTACGAGCTATTTTTGGATAAGAAATGGCATTTCATTGAAATTTCCGGGTTTCCAGAAAATGAATATGATAACTTGATCCACTCCTAGAAACTTTATGAACAATACTCCTACAATTGCACAACACCTATCCTAAATTTTCTTAGCCATGAAAAGTTGCCCCACACAGTTCTCCATTAGTTGGAGAACACAGTTTCCACAGATACAGATAATGTTTTTTCATTAAACTAGCAAAGAAGGCGACGTGGTGGTCCATATTTCTGTATGATATGGACATTCATACTTTGCATGTGTTCCTCATACGTGATAGCCAAAATGCACTCAAGATCTGCAAGAATGCGGTACATCATCATTGCATTCACCACATCTGCATGGTGCATCATCATGTACGTGAAACATTGCGCATTGGGAGTGTCTCCAACCATGGATTTTATTTCCTTCATTAGTAAGTAGGTTTCTTCACAAAGACATACTTGTGCTTTTCCACAGTTCTAATGCATGGGCCACAGAGTTGGCGTGGCATGCATCACAAAGAAGCAGGGTGTGAGGAGGAGTATTCAAAAAGATAATGTATCCCTTTATCTTATGTGAACCTAAGACAGATGATCCGCTCTACTTTGATGTGCTTGTTTTATGATTTTTTTACCAATCATATTATTAATCTGCATGTTCTCCACGAGTGTCTCGCTCATATGGAAACAGAGTTTGGCACTTAAGGTGCATTCCTACCAGGTGGCTCATACCTCATTTTTCATCTCTCCTCTGTTGTTCTGAAGCTAGTCATGTGGACTAGTATCTCATTGACTGGTCCTCAATGGAGCGATGGTTAGCTGAGACGGAAGCCGAAGAAGACAACGTATTGACCACAATGCAATGACGCACGTCATCGATATCACTTGACGTGACAAAAGATACGAACAATACCCTTGGATTGTCCACTTGCATTCTAGAAAAGAAGGCAAGTTTGCCATGGCTGACGTAGAGACTCATCAGTCACATCCATCTTAATACCGCTGAAAGAATCTATGATTCCAGAGGATTCAATTCCACTATTTGAGGATTTTGAAGAGAAAAGCCCAAAAGCATTCCACCTGGAGCTACCTCCTTAATGTAGCGTCGACCACAAATCGACCGAGCTAAAATCCTGGCTAGACAAGATGCTTAGGCAGGGCTTCATCCGTCCATCTACACAACCATACGTAGGTCAAGTGGTTTAAAGAAAACACCAATCAATTGTGACTGTACGTGGATTACCATGCATTGGACAATATCACCATCGAGAACTACTACCTTCTTTTGTGATGAAATTTTCACCCAACTCCGAGGAGCGTAAAATTTCACCAAAATTATCTTGTGGAGAAACGATCCGTGTATCAGAGAAAGACATCAAGAAGAGGGCATTTTCAGTCAAAACATGAACTAAGAATTTACAATTATGCTGTTTGGACTCACAGTCTTTCATACAACGTTCATGGAGGCAGTCGACAATATTTTTGGTCCTACTTTTACGACTTTGCTATCGTATACCTCGCCGATAATCTGGTGTACAACTGCACGGGACACAATGAATATCTGAAAACATGATGCTGGTTTATAAGGAAGCGCCTTGATCTTCTCGGAACCCCCTGATACTGTCTTTGTGCGAGCCACATGGCAGAGACTGGAAGGTCAAGTCATCGACCGCCAAGCTCGCATACAACTCTGCGACCTCCGCCACTACGCATCAATCCTTTTGAGGTGGTTTAAGGGAATGTCCTTGCAACTCCTTCAGGTTTGCAGACTTCAAGCAACATCCCCGTCGTGGACATCCTGCACGAAGACTTTTGCAACATGTAGGACGAGACATCATGTATGCTCACAAAGGCACAAACAACGATAAATTGAGCACCTAACAAGCATTAGACTAGCACCAAATTCTTTTTCATTGATTGTGTCGTACTCAGCTTCGCAAATGTCAACCTGCATGGTCAATGGTGCGTGAAGCTAAAACTTAAGTGGTTGGACCCGTTCGCCATTGAGGAGATGCGGACACCCATCATTGCCAAGCTTTGTCTCCCCAACAGCACGGTCTTTCTCCCAGTTTTCCACGTCTGCTGACTCAAGCAATGTAGGGACCCTAGTGAGAAGTTCTCTAGCAGAGAGATACCTCCTCCACCACGTATGGAAGTGGACGAGGGTGCGGAGTATGAGATCAAGGACAATTTTGAACATTGAGGATGGGGCAAAGTGGCAAGGGTAAGACACATCGCACAAGAGCTGGGATTCCCACGGAAAGTTGAGAAACGTTGGTCATCAGATCGACGATTATCTTTACCTACATGGGCATATGTCTTGCAACGCGGACGTTACAACTCAAAAGGGGGAAGTGTTACGTTTGTGACGTACACGAATCCCTAAACTCTGTACGTAGGCATATCTCATTAGGTTTGTGGCCCACCACGCAGCAAATTCCAGAATTTTACACTGATTGGTCATGGGAATGTTGTCCAACTATCCCGACCTCTAGTGTTCTGTTCTAGAAGATTTTGACAGCATTGGCCACCTTCCTCAATGGTCCAAATGTCGAATGATATTTTAAACTTCTGGATAATGTTTGGTTTTATTTTTCCGTGGTGCTGTGATTTTATAAGGAAGCGCCTTGATCTTCTCGGGACCCCCTACTTCTCGATGGAGTTTCTTGAAGTAGCCAATCACGACGCGAAATCACACTTGTTACTCAAATCGAGCTCCTAAGATCCCAGGTATTTCCATTTTTGTGTTTTCAATTGCATATATGCACTTGAAAGTTTCGACACTTAGCATCGAAGTCCACTTGCTATTAATTACAAATCACTCATGTGTCCCATTATCTTGGAATTGCGTTATAATCTGCAAATTTTACCTCTTAAAGAATCCATGTTCCTACACGAATATTACCACAAGAGCAGAGTCCAGTAATCCATGGAACGCGGGGTATAGGTAATGTTACCACAAAACGAATCGGTTATGCAAGAGTCAGCTTATTGATGACTCTGGAAATTCGCCCCTCCGGGATTCCACTGGCAGTAGGATCAGCATCCATTGCAGGTGGACAATCCTTGCCCCGAATCGCAATGAGTCGGTTATTGCAGTGGTAGATATGAGGAAACAAATTTGTCGAATCCTTGGCAGCGGAAGACAATATGATGATCCTAGCTTGGTCGCAGTTCTTGGACGCACTTTCACCTTCGACCTCCAAATGTTTGTTTTCGTCCGACAACTCTGAAATCGGAGAAACCGCCGTACGTTTCACCGGTTTCTCCGCCCAACCGTCCGGGGGGCCAGCGATGCGACGGCTGGTCGTCGGCGTCTTGCGTCGTGTGTCGGCGACGGTACCGCTGCCGCCCGCCGTCATCGTTGGGAGGTGGGCCGAATGCCCGAGTGCGCATGTCATCCCGCATGTGTCCTGTTCCCTGATCGACCCTCCATGCGTTCGCGTCCAACTTGTGTCCGCCGTCAGCGCCGCCCACTGAAGATACCAGATCTCTGTTGAGGCGATAAGCCGTCCGCCTTCTGCACGGCAGGCATCGGAATGTTAAGATGCCATGCAGGATGGCCTAAGTGCTCAAGAGCAGCATGTGATCGCCATGTCTGGCGTCATCCACCAGCTGGCCACCACACTCGGGCCCACTGAGGGCGCCAGGGCTCCACGCAGCCTGACCAGCCTCACAACGACACTCCGACCAACGCCACTGTGAACGCTCCGCAGATCTACCTTCTGCTTCCGTGAAAGAGTTAGGATACGGAAGTGCAGGTGAGATCAACTGCGTCCCTGTTGTCGAGATCTTGCCCGAGTTACATTCTTTTCTGATCCATGGCGGATTTCGAGGGCCAGGCAGATATTCCCGAGGTGCTTGCCGGGGAGGAAGACTTCCTCCTCGCCACAGAGCCTGAGCGCAAGAAGAAGGATAAGGGGGAGGGATGGCAGACCGTCACCAGCCGCAGCAGACAGCGCAAGGACACGGGAAAATCGTCCGACAAGGGCAACACAGGGAAGACCGCTGGGCCAGCCGTCAAATCCGCGGGAGAGTCGTCCGTTTTTGCGTCGTTGGAAGATGAGGCGAGGCAGCGGAGGGCCAAGATAGAGGCGAGCAAGGCCGAGCAGCAGGATGCAGAGAGAGGAGCAGGTGGCAACGATACGGAGGAGGATGACTCTGAAGGCGAGGGCAAGGGGGAAGGCGCTGCACCGGCGGCGGCAGAGGAGGAGAAGAAGAAGAAGAAGAGGGAGAAGAAGCCGAAGGTGACAGTGGCGGAGGCGGCGTCGAAGGTGGACGTGGAGGAGCTTTCCGCGTTCCTCATCCAGATCGGGGTGAGTGAAAGGACTTGGATTTTGCCCATGACTTGGATGTATGGCTTTGCAACGATCCATCTTTTCTTCAGCGCAATGTTTTGGAAAGTAAAAATTTGAATATTCTGAGGCCCGGACAGCAGGACGGGGATAGCGCACACCATGTGTATGCCATGCTCAGTGGTCGACTTCGCACTGGCTGGAAAAGTCAGCACAAAGGAAGCAAAGGGCAGCACCAGTTGCAGGACTGCGCTTTTTAATTTTTCGGGTCATCAAGAATTCTCCAGGACCGCACCTTCCCTTTTTTTTTAAATGGGAACCCGTGGATTTTGAGGTTTCTTCCTAAGCGCAGGCGTTCCAAGCATCATACTCCAGTGTAGGAAGTATCATCAGATGGCCACTGGAAGGGTCTGCAGACTGGTGCAGCGAGTCTTCGTCTGGCCACTGTCACGCGTGCCGCCACTATGAGTGGTGCATCATTTTAAACCGTTCGACGAGATTCATCCACGTCTAGGAGCATGCAGTGGCATCAGCAGCAGAACAACTCCCCTCAGATCCATGTGAGCGGAATGGCTGTAAGTGGACGGACGCTGAGGGCATCTGTGAGTGTGACGGGCACTGCTGCTGTTGGCTTGGCAGCAGAATTTTGAGTATGGAGGGCGATATGGTTCTGTTCTGATTTGTCCTGCCTCATGGCAAGACGACAGCATGGTTGTCAACCATGCCATTGGAATTGGGCGTGGCAACCTGCGGGTGGACAGGCGTGCCACAGTGTTGCTGGTGATGAATTTGAGTGCTGAAGTGGGGTCTGATTGTTGAGGGATGTAGGAGCGAAATGAAACTTGAACGTGAAGACGCAGGCATGCTGTTTACCGGATCTAGAAATGCATCGCCCACAAAGTGCAGGAAGAGTTCGAATCATGATCAGTGATGAAGGAGGACAAGGAAAGGGAACTACGAACTTCTGGATAACATTGCTGATCGCTCTCAGCCAGCAGCGGTGCCTAGGGAAAAGAAAAGAAAGAAATAAAAGTCTCATAGTGAATTTTGAGTTCGTTCGATACGAGCTGAAATCGGTCCTGCTCATGTCTTTCAGTGCAGTTGAAGCTTTCCATTGTTCTTTGTTCAAAGTCTCATCGCCAGGAAGCCCAGTTTTATAAGGGCTGACAATGCTGTGGCTAGCTCTTTCAACTTGTTCTGGTTCTCTATTGTGTGCTGCTGCTACTTGAATCTCTGCAGGAATCTTTTGCCAACGTGCCGGACGTGCAGCTGATGCGGTGCACAGACTTTTTCGCGCGTGCTTTCAGCGGCGTTACACCGTCACTTGTATCTATCCCCAAGATCAGCAAGGACGCATCAATGGCAAAGGCTATTGAGGTGAGCCTGATGGTTTTGATGTTGGTGGAAAAAACAGAAGAATTTTTACATGCAATCTCTGTCATGGGAAGGATAAATTAGCGCACAGCTTACCGTTTCAGGAGTCGTCTTATTCTTCTTTGTAAAGACATTGGCAATGTAATCCTGTACACCAGCTGGGTGGAGCAAGCAAAGGGTGATAACACAGTGCTTGATGCTTGCACCAGGCATGCAGACTGAAATAAAGGCTACCCATGTAACATGACGTTTCAAGCCATGCATTCAACATCAGCCAGTAGTCGGTGTTTTCCTCAATGTGGTCATTGCCCCGCCGCTTGCCGTCGTCGGAAGTGCTCCGCGTCTTTTTTGTTGTTTCTTTCTCGTTGTCGTTGCCGCCACTGTTACCGCCGTCGCCGCCGCCGCCTCCACCGCTGGATGCTGCCACCGTAGGTGTCATCCTCATTGTCGTTGCCGCTGCTGCTGCCTCCTCCGCCGCCACCGCTGCTGCTGCCCCCACTGCCGCCTCAGCTGCTGCTGTCGCAGCAGCAGCCGTTGTCCTTGTTTTTGTCCTTGTCATTGTTGCCGCCACCGTCGTCGTTGTTGACGTCGCCATTGTGGTCGTCAGTGTCATCATCGCTGCTCCTGCTGCGCTGGCGCTGGTGGCGGCGGCGCCGCTGCCGCCATCGTCATTGTCATCGTCGTCGTCGTCGTCATCGTCGTTGTCGTTGTCATCGTCGTCGTCGTCGCCATGGTCGTCGTCGTCGTCGTCGTCGTCGCCGTTGTCATCGTCGTCGTCGTCGTCGTCGTCGTCGTCGTCGTCGTCGTCGTCGTCGTCGTCGTCGTCGTCGTCGTCGTCGTCGTCGTCGTCGTCGTCGTCGTCGTCGTCGTTGTCGTTGCTGTTGTTGTCGTCGGTATCCTTGGTAGTTATTGTTGCCGCTGCTGTTGCTGCATGGAGCTGAGAATTGAGTGAATTTAAGTTCAGTGGAAATATATGAATAGAGATGGGTTTCGCTATTCTATTAAGTTGACTCGACGTATTTTAAGCTGAAATGAGCAAAGTTGAGTGGAGAAGAGTTAGGTTGGATTGGGTTGAGTTGGGTACAGTTGG
This sequence comes from Penium margaritaceum, assembly GCA_023375785.1. Classification (NCBI taxonomy): domain Eukaryota; kingdom Viridiplantae; phylum Streptophyta; class Zygnematophyceae; order Desmidiales; family Peniaceae; genus Penium; species Penium margaritaceum. The sequence continues at coordinate 193,577 of SZWC01001615.1, read as the reverse complement.
GTCGGGTTGAGCCTTCTATTTCCTTGGGCTCAAGATCAAGAGAAATCGTCGCACTGATTTTTTAAGGCCGCCATTGATCAACTAATCTTTTCATCACGGCTCTTGGTTCATGACGTGTCCACGTCACTCTTCGGAGTTGAGCGGCGAGTGACAAGCAAGGAGGGTGCTCCGGCAGAAACAAGAAAAACAAAACCAGTCAACTGAGGCTGACTTGGCCGACTGGAGGAGTCAGTTGGAGTCGGCGGCTAACAAAGGTTCCATGTCATTGCTCCTCTATGTTCCGCAGGTGCCACTGGCGGACGTTCCAGAGACGGTGGTGACGGCAACAGCAGACTGGCTCGCAGCGAGGCCTGCCGAGGAACTGGGCAAGTTTTTGCTGCTGCTCATCAGCGCTGCCATGGAGGAGATTGTGCCGGCTGGCAAGACAGCGGTGCCGAAGGGCCAACAGCCTGTGGCGCCTCCTAAGGCTAAGGTGTGTGCTGCATGGCTGCAAGATGGATGATAGTAGTGGCTTCCAACGCACAAGGTTTTTTCCGTCATGATTATTGTTGTCGTTATCCTCATTTGACTTCGTCATTATCATTATCTTCATGGTGCTGCTTCCACCTGTGCACCTGCCCTGCGCGTATGCTGCCGTGGCTGTTGCAGTCCGGCTGCTGTGGCTGCACTTTTAGCTGCCATCGCTGCTGCCGCAACTGCTGCTGCTGCTGCTGCCGTTGCTGTGGCTGCTGCCGCCTCGTCTGCCGCGGCTATCAATGCCGCCACTACCGCCCCTGTCGCTCCAGCTGGTACCGCCGGCTTCGTCGTCATGTCGACGTTGTCGTCATCGTCGCCACTGCGCCCGCTGTCGTCGCCGCCGCTGTCGTCATAGTCGTGGTCTTCATCTCATTGTCGTTGCCGTCATCAAGTCGTTGCCGCCACCGCCGCCGTCGTCGCCGCCATCGTCGCCGTCGTCGCCGCCGTCGTCGTCGTCGTCGTCGTCGTCGTCGTCGTCGCCGTCGCCGTCATCAGCGGTTGCATCGCCGTTGTTTTTTTCTTGTTATTGTTTTTGTTCTTGATTGTGTTCTTGTTCTTGTTTATGTTCTCCTCCTCCTCCTCCTCCTCCTCCTCCTCCTC
>SZWC01001615.1:146857-149955 GCA_023375785.1 Penium margaritaceum | reverse complement strand
CCTCTATTGCCTTGCCCATCCCTCCTCTCCCTCTCTCCTTTCTCCATATCCCCCTCCCCCCACCTCCGCCTTCCTTCCGTCCGTCCGCCCATCCATCCATCTGCTCGTCCGTGCGCCTTTCCGTCTGCCTGTCCGTCCGTCTGTCCGTCCCTCCCTCCCTCTCTACCACTCTCTCTTTCCCTTCTCTCTCTCCCACCCTCTCCCTCCCTCTATATCTTTTTACATACCTCTCTCTTACTCTCTCTCTCTCCCACTCCCTCTCCCCCTCCATCTCCCACTCAATCTGTCCCTCCCGCCCTCCCCGCTCTTCTCTCTCTCTCTCTCCCTATCTCTCTCCATCTCTGTCTTTCCCTCTCTCTCCCTCTCTCTCTCTCTCTCTCTCTCTCTCTCTCTATCTCTCTCTATGTCCTCCATCTTTGCCTCTTCTGCCCTCCCTCCCCCTCGAGCTGCCCTCCTCCGCTCCTCACTCTTTTCTCCGTCTGTCCATCCTCAAGCCCATCCGTCTACACGTCCGTCCGTCTGCATGTCTGTCCCTCCCCCTCTCCTTCTATATCTCTCTCTCCCTCACTCCATCCTTCCACCCTCTCAATCTCTCTCTCTCTCTCTCTCTCTCTCTTTCTCTCATCCACTACTTCCTCGGCTTCTTCCCTTCTGTCCCGATGGCTCCCTGTCCTTCCGACTATTCTGCACCCCCTCTCTACCGTCGTCCACTTGCCTCGTACTCTATCCCTAGTGCTTCTATTCTCCTTCTTTACCAATCATGTGAAAAGATCCTTGATGACCATTCCACCGTCTGCGTTTCATTTCCTCCTTCCGTCCTTGCTGACATCGGTGAATCCCTCAATGTCCTCCGTGACCTTCATCCTCACCTTGCTCACGCTCTCTCCCTCCGCCTTACCTCTTCCCTTGCATTTCCTCCTCCCCATCGTAGCCCTTCTCCTCCTTCCCCTCTTGCTCATTCTCCTCCTCTTCTCCCTCATCTTTCTCTTGCTCCTCCTCCTCGTTATCCTCCTCCTCCTCCTCCTGCTACTCCTCCTCATCCTCCTCCTCGTCTTCCTCTTCCCCCTCCTCCTCTTCCCCCTCCTCCTTTTCCTCCTCCTCCTCTTTCTCCTCCTCCTCCTACTCAATCTCCTCTATCTCCTCCTCCTCCTCCTCCACCTCCTCCTCCTCCTCCAACACCTCCTCCACCTCCTCAACCTCCTCCACCTTCTTCTCCACCTCCTCCACCTCCTCCACCTTCTTCTCCTCCTCTTACTCCTCCACTACGTCGTCCACCTCATCCACCTCCTCCACCTCCTTCTCCACCAACACTTCCTCCTGCTCCTCCCTTGTGTTCCCCCCGTCCCCCACCTCCACCTCCTACTCCTCCTCTTTCTCCTTCCCCTCCTCTTCCTCCTCCACATCCTCCTCCTCCTCTCCCTTTTCATCCTCCATCTCCTCCCGCAAATCCAAATCCTCTCCCCCCTCCACCTCTTCCACCGCCCACACCTCTACCAGCTCCTCCTCCTCCTCCTCCTCTTCCTCCAACACCCCCTCCACCTCCTCCACCTCCTTCACCTTCTCCTCCACTTCCCCCACCTCCTTCATCTTTTCCACCTTCCCCTCCTCCTCATTTCCTTCCTCCTCCCCTTCTTTCTGCCCTATCCCCTCTGCCACATGTCATGTGCCTATGCAAATGGCATGTGGCCTGGATTACTCCTATCTCCGTGCATCCTTTTCCGTTGGCTGCACGTCTCCATCTCCGTCAGGGTGGTGCTGCTCCTTATTGTTTCCACTTTGGTTGGGAACTCTCCGATTCATGTTCCAGTCTTCAAAATCCAAGCCACACTCGCCTTTGTGGTCATGTGCTCCGCAATCCCTACTCGACGCTTGCAACATCAGGCATCAGATGAACACTATTGTCGTCTCCCTCATCACTCTCAAAGCCCAAAAACAAACGATCTCACTCCACCACTTTCCTTTCAGGAGACAATCATGCAAGAGAGGGGATGTAGCGGGCGAGTCTTGCACCATGTGCTCAGAGGCCTTCTCGCATCTCGCACATCTTGCACCATTGTTTAAGCTTATGTCGTGATGTTGAAAAAGCTAAAAGGGCACAGCAATGGCTCATGTTCATTTGTGATGCTCGATGCCAGTCGACATCTTAGCTTCTGTTGTCATGTTAAAGTAGTTAGAATTTGTAGTAGTTGAAAATTGTGGGGCGTGGCATGTGTTGTCCTTGGATTGGATTTACCCCTCTTCCAAGCCCATAGAGCTCAACAGCTAGAGTGATGTTAGGACATTCTGCATACGCGCCATATCCGTTGGAATGGCGTAAACCTATCCGTTGGGCCGAGAGCCTGCCTATGTATTGTGCCTTACGTTGAGTCAACTTCCACTTCTTGATCTAATCATTCTACACTTCTCATCAATGGTCCAACCTAAAAGAAGGAAAAATCGTATGTGAACGAATTCAGCTTCAAGCACCTAAAATACATTTTTTGGTGTCTTTAATTCTTAGTTTACTATTTTCTTAATCAAAACCTAGTTTGAAAACATTTTATTTCACTTAAAAGGTAATTTAAGTTCATTAAAAGGCACTTTTCTACTACGTTCTAGCGTCAAAAACAAACATATTTTAAATAAAATATATACTTAAGAATTTCCAATATTTTTCCTGAATATATGAAAAATTCTTTTATATTGTCATACGTTTCGTATTATATTTCCATTAACATTCCATGAGTAGAACAAGTAGGTGATTTCTTTTTTTCATGCAATAGAAATGGTTATTTTAAGTTTTTATTTTGAATTTACCTTTTGAATTCATGTACATGAAAAAATTCAATATAAGATCATAGCCATGAATGATTTACAAAACGTTTTCCATGTATTCAATAGGATTACTCTCTATTATTTATAGTTCCCAGAACATTTGTATGCTTAATCTCTATTATTTACATAAATATGATATTATTATTTTCCTATAACTATCCTTTTACAATCTCATGAAGATTTTTCATTAATCGATTCTTTTATGATGGCATGATGAATTCAATTTTGAGTTGTTGTTCTCTACATATTCCTTCCATGTGAATTCTTTTCCATTGGTGTCCAGG
>SZWC01001615.1:136857-144357 GCA_023375785.1 Penium margaritaceum | reverse complement strand
TTCACTTGTTACGATGTTCCAATGAGTTGTGTAATTCTACAATAATCCCTAGATTTGTGGAATTGCTTCAATGTGTATTCATGCTTATGCAAAGTGTGCATAAGGTGCTCTTACCATTCTATGTGAGTCTGGTAAATCTACGTTGATTCCTAGTGTGAGTTTGCACTAAGAATGTACGTGGAAGACAAACCATTATTTTGGCTATGTGATAGATGCACGACTCGTTAGAAGATCGTCCTTCTACTAATCAAAATTTTACTTTAAAATATTCAAGTTTACTTCAAAAGTTCAGGAGCAAGTTCAACCCTATGCCTTGTCAAATTCCAACATGGTATCAGAACATCAGATGAGATCCTGGTGTACAAGTGAGCCACACATTTTGTGTGCACATTGAGGACAATCATTTTTCTTCCATGGTATCGCCTTCAATCAAAGTCTTCATTGAGTACCTTGACGTATCCTAGAAAGATAAGTTTGATGCCTTTTGCCCGCAACAAGACCATCAACGTTTGTGTGGTATCAACCATGCACGTCCTCCATGGATGAACAACATCAAAGATTTATGATAGAGACGCAGGTCATGAAAGCAGAGCAGGTGGCTATGGAAGCACAAGTACAAGTCTTAAGGCAAATCTACTAATACCCAAAGTTAAAACAGTCCAAGCGATGAAGGCTTATGAGGCTTTACAAAATTCTTATGCAAAAGCAGAGGCTCATGTGGCCTTTAAAAGTTGATGGAGGAAAGTATACGACAATGCAAGATATTATACAAAAACATATGACAACAAATAGATGAAGGAATATTCAAATTGAGAGAAAGTTTCCAGAGGATTGTGCACAACTACATTCGGGCAGTGTAGCACCAAGTCTGAGAGTACAACGAGATGCACAACAAGCAGCAATGCTCTCTTCATTAAACATATCAATTGCTCAAGTACAAAAAACACGACAATGGACTATTTTCTCATCGACACTGGAACCAAGTGTTCCGAAAATGACAATGTTCACCTAAATGCCTCTCATATCACAATAAAGATAAGAGAAAATTTCATCTAAGGTGATCCACAACCCTATGCAAGATAGTCCAAAGGTAGTGGCGCTTTTGGAACAATCAGCCCCTACCCAAGTAGACAAGGCGACGAGTTCAGCCTTGGAGGCCAAGTGTGCACAAAATCAAGCCCGAAATGTTTCCATTTGGGTATCATCAACAGTACTTCACTCATCATTGAGTACAAAGTACAATGAGGTATAAGGTAGTGACTCACATGTACAACAGAATGACCGAGTCACTATTTGCTAGTCACCTACATCCACTAGCAAACATGGCAACATTGTCACTTGGAAGTGTACGTCATCATCAGGAAGGACGATGGTATTTTGTCCAAGAAAGGAACCAACCATGTACGACAAATCCGGTGTAACTCAATTTCAAAATTGGTCATCAGCAAAACCTCAATGCATATGCAGAAAACCAATCTTAGCGATTTCGAACCCCATAAACTTTTACCATCTTCAATTAACAATGTCGTAGTGTCAACACCCTTCAACCCTTTTCCCACGCCTTCAACGACGACAAGTATCTCATCATCGCCAACTGCGGGTACCTTGTCTTCAACTGGCGAGCCTCCAACATTGATGTAAAGGCTAGATGCAATATCTCAAGTAGAACGTGCTACCCGTTTTCCACATAAGGAAGTACCACACGTATTTGTCACAGACCTTACGAGAAGTGTTTCTGCCACCAATGCCATAAATCAAACAGCGAATCATCAAAGAGGGAAAGCAACCAAGAATATTTCATCCTCTCATGGCCAAGGAGAGACGTGTTACAACTTGAGAGGGAGGACCCTTTTATTTGAAGTTGTAACACAACCAACAACTCTTCTCAGCCTCAAAAATCAAGTTGAAGACCATTCCTGGGAAACGTCACAACACTACACCCGCTAATCCTTGCAATGATATATTTGAGGATGTAAAAAATCAACATTTCCTCAAAAATCAACAGGCAAAATACATTCTCCTGATACAATTTTGGATGGTGAGGGGTGTTGCTTGTTAAGCGACAACATGAATATCGATCGAAAGTTTAAAAACTGATAAAGCATTTGTAATGTTAAAAAAGGCATCGTTTGTCTAATTAGACCAAAGGCCATTTGAGAAAACTAGTATGCAATTGTTTGACCATCTTACGGATTGCGTTTATGAATGCTTTCCAAGTGATGGATTCGACACCATACAACAGTCAATACCATTTAATGTTCACTAGTGTAGCATATTTCCACCTTTCTCATACAAATCATCGGTCACCCTCCAATACATTTAGCCAATACACTTTCTATATTTAAGGGGGGAGAGGACCGACCGGTCTGCCCGCCCCCCTAGGCCAAAAGTGTATTGGTTAAATGTATCGAACAGTGTATGGGGCATGAATTATAGATAATACACGAATGACGTGTACTAATAGAAGTGTCAAAGAAGTAACAAGAAGGTAAAATAATGTTGTACACTTATGATCGTTTCGAGAAGTCTCCCATATACATATCCTAATCCGGACCCCAACACAATTCACGTTAGGGTGGTGGAAATTCGTTTTCAGGATTCCACCTAACCAATACAGTTGTGTACGTTCAAGGACCTCGACTAGATACACACCCAGATACTCTCCCTGTAAAATTGGGTGGGGAGGGGGGTTTGACGTCCTTGAGAACGTGGAAACTTGCGAGATTGAAACAATCTCATAGCTAATCTGTAAACCGATGCGAATACCATGTTGTAATTTTTTTCCATATCTAATTTTGGAACAAAATATGCCAGTTATGTAGACCATAAGATACCCATATCGGACTTCAGTTTTTTGTGAAGCTATTTGTGATGCATTACCATTCTTCTCCGATATGAAATTAAAGAAAGGAAAAATCCTGCATACCTTGCACCTTAATTTGAGTGAATACTATGTATTCTCTTCATCATTGAAACTTCCTTGAAACTTCATATATTTTCATGTCTTAATACAGGCATTCATAAGTGTATAAAAAACAGACGATTAACCATACCTCGTCCATAGCCGCATCATGTATGTTGTGTTTGTGAAAACAAGGCATGCCTAGAGTTAAAGGTTATTGTCCACATTGATGACATATCGCCATCCACCAGTTGTTACTAGTACAAGCCTAAAATTCCACAGGAGATGGTGAACATGTTTCACATTGCAATGGAGCATACCCTTGTAGCGCCGGTATATCATGGCGATATGGTTGACAGGTAGTTTCATGGCTACTTTGCAAAGAATTTTGTGCTACAAAATGAATTATGAGACATTCTTGTTTGCATGTGTGAAGGAGGAGCACCACTCAGCGCCATGGTAATTTGTCACACTATGTTATAGGTGACATAAGATGAGGGCGTTGATACGCTTGATGGAAATCAGTTCGAACATATGTATTCATCATTCTTCTGTTGTAACTTTGTTCGACATGAGTTGTCATGACATTGGCACGGAGCGACCTTGACCCAAGAGTATTTATTTGGATATCAGCCTATATGGTGGAAGAAGATGCTCCTTCATGCTGGAATTTACATGAAGTTGCAGAAAGTGGCGGATACGTTCGTGGTCAACAATGACTAAATGGTACTTCAGCCGACCCCATCCCAAGACAAGACCTATGTGTCGTTGGGTGCTAATCACGTGCTAACATTTGTGTCTAACGACAAGTGATCTTTGATAGAAATGCTAGCCATCACCATAGTAGGGGAGATGCTCCCCTACCATGTTATGGGATGGTACTATGGCAAATTGTGAAGCGGAGAACATTCATGCGCGGAACGCATAGGATCGGTACAAATGGTACTACACGCACACGGCTAACCATTGGGCCAACACGAACGCGACCAAAGGTTGGGTTTTCCTGTGATTGATCCTTGGTATGCAGACAAGTTTGCTGAGGACGATGGCATGTACGTCAAAACCACCATATTGGTCATTTTGGACGCATGGAAGCCATATTGTTCATATGGCTTCCATGTGTCCATGGTAAATTATATCACTGGGTTCATCAACACTTTCAATGGGTGAAGTCGTTTACATTCCTCGTGGGTGCACATCCATGGTGTAGTCTTGCAATGTGTGCGTGTAGAAGCCACCAAAGGACGAGCTCAAGGAGGGATTCCCCATGTGGCTGATGCCCTCCTTGACCATGCCAAGGTGGACCTTGGCATCAATTCATCATGCAGGAGTCGGCCGCCGACTTTCTTCCAGTGGCATGGCACTTCTTGTACGAGAGGGCTGACCTTGTGAAGCATGCATGTGCATGTTTTGGGTGGTGCAAGGTATTTAACCCCACCTCCCACAAACGTGCGAATAACGATATGCTGACGTCCCTTTGCACCCTTGTCGTGAACGGCTACAAAGAGGATTTCTTTCACATTCTTGATTTTGTGTAATGATGTGGATAAATATGTGATCCACGCTCTCTGTCGTGCTCCTCATCTACTTTGTTCGACCTTTCACGCTTTGTCGTCGCAAGCCTGTCTTGTTTCTTCTCAAATGAGTGATGTAAATGTTCGAACTAATGTCACCCGTCATACTTGCAACGGAGAAAAGTAGTGCAAAAGTCTAATTGGATTCAAATACAAAATACGTGATGCCAATTTAGACAAATACAAAGAATTGTGTTTCTTTGTATCAAAGCATCTTTTCATGTGTTAGTATGTAAACTGAGCAGGACTCAGTTTCAGGAATGTTTTTGTGCCCATGCAGCCTCGAAGATTTTGCTGGTGTTGACATCTTCGACGGCGTGCCGGAGTGAACATCGCCAAAGGTCGCACAAACGAGTTCAACAGTTGCTGAGTGCAAAAATATCTTTGCAACTTCGTCAGAAAGCTCGAACCCCTGAACACATTCCCGCGTCGTCAGAAGCTTTGCCCTTCATGGCCGTGGCCGGGAGAATGATGTAGTCCCATCTTCGTGATAACGTCATTTATGTTAGATCTTCGAAATTTCAATCCATTGATCAGGGCCTGCCCATCTACTTTCTCGCCGCTTCTGTCCGGAGCGTTATACAATTTAGCGAAATATAACATTCATTGAAATTTCTAGGACACTAGCACGACATCAATGTCTATCACAGTTGACCTAATTATGAACGTTTGGACGCAAGATTTGGAGAAAATTTACTTGATATGCGTTTTAAGTTTGATTAATTTTTCAAACTAATCCAAAGACCTGTCTATCACCTTCTTCGAGCTCGCTCACCCAAATCCATCCACGAAGGGTGTGCGCGAGAAAAGATGCGAGTGAGATTCGATCATGTTCCAACTCAAACCTGCCCAGCCGCCGTGGCTGGGAAGGTTTGAATGGGAACATGATCGAACGGGGCCCACGTTGGTACGCCGCACGCTTGGACCGTGCACAGTAGTAACCAAAGGTGGCTCCCTATCCGTTTCTATTTATTCCAATCTTGAAATGACCCTTTACGTTGTCGTTTCCCCTGATTGGTGGCCGTTGTCCAGCGCCGTCCTCTCATCTCCCATTGTTTTGTCGTTTTTGGACGCCGTTGTGGTCTATGTTTACCCTATGCAGGTAAAGAGAAAAAAGGTGGCACGCGGGGGATGTTGCTGTAGCGTGCAACAGGACGATACGATTCCTCCGATCTCCATCTCCGGAATTCGCAAAGCTGCTGTTGCTGCCGCAGCAAAGCTCGATCCCGACGGAGCACTGCAGCAGCTGCTTCTGTAGATGCACAGTATCGCTATGGCGTGCAACAGATGCTCGTCTGCGACAGGTTGAGTCGGCAGCAAGCAGCAGAAGCAGGATTACTGGATCAGTAGATCGGCTTCGGACAACAGCAATTGCATCAGCTGTGTCAGTGGCAGAAGCGCAGTAGGAGCAGGTAAAGGAAAGCCGGCAGCGTTACCGCCGCTTGCGACATCAACAGCAGCAGCAGCAGCAGCAGCAGCAGCAGCATCTGACAAGGAGAGGCGAGGACGCTTGCAGCTGCGTTGGTGCTCTGCGCTGCAGCCGCGCACTGCGAACACTAAGAAGTCCACCTGACGTCCGCGTCTCAGCCTGGGACTGGGCGACCGCCTTCTGACCGTTGGGCCGCAGCTGTCGCTGTTTGAACCTCCCCGTGTGGCTCGCAGTTGAAGCTTCGACCTTCCGTTGTGGCCGTGGGGAGACCAGCAGCGGAGCAGGCGCGATGGTGCTGCTGGCAGTCAACGGCACGCTCATGAGAGGGCTGGAGCTGAACCCCAACCTGCTGGAAGTGGGTGCCGCGTTCGTATGGTGAGTGGACTCCATCTTCTTCTGAGGAGAGCAGCTGTGTAGGGTTTGTTTGGTGCGGTGCACTCTCACTCCACCTTCCCTTGCACATTTCCTTCGCATCTATCTCCTCTCTCTTTCCACCCACCCTTCCGCCTCCCCTCCCTTCCACTCTCGGCACTTGAATGGATGATAGGTCTAACTCGTGGCAGGACTGGCATAGCTGCTTACACCAGCAGAGGCCATGGCCCTGGCTTTGGAAACAGCACTTTGGAATCCTGTGTCCTCCCAGCTCTGTGCGCACCCAGCCAGGACTAGCCGCGGCTTTTAGTTGCGGTGTTGGGTTTCGCGGGCCCCAGCGCCAACAGGGAAACATTTAAAACCCCAACCCCATCCGGACAGTTGTGTGTCCAGAAAGTATGGCTAGTTGTACGCTCTTCTGATCGGGTTGGTGAGATCGGATTGGTGAGATCGAGTTGGTGAGATCGAGTTGGTGAGGTCAAATGGGTTGGATCAAATTGGTGAGGTTGAATTTTGGAGGGTGCCACCCATGCCATTGTGCTCGTTTGCCTGCGCAAGACTGGCGCACTCTCACTCTCTTCTTTATGCCCACCCCATCCTCACAGGGGTCCTGCATGCATGTACGTGCAAAAGTTGTTGCTGCTGCTGTTGCTGCGTTGCCTGTGCGCAGCGAGGGCAAGACATCGGCGGAGTACCGTCTCTACTCGGTGCGAGATGTGCACCCTGGCATGGTCAAGGTTGCAGGTGGCAACGACAGCGGCGCCGCCATTGCCTTGGAGGTTAGTTGTGCGCATGCATGGCTGCATTGGTGAATGCAGGCCAGAGGGAGGCAGAGGAGGAAGGGGGGGAGGAAGTGAATGGCGCCACAACGTTCGGTGTGTGCTCCCGCAACTTTCCATCTCCTTTTGTTCTGCAGTCGTGTCCACGTTCGGACAATGCTTTGCGTGCGAACAATGTACATTGTGCCGCTGCGCTTGCTTGCTGGCAGGCGTGTGCATGCATCATGCATCCGTGCCAAGGCATGTGCATGTTCGGCGGCTCAGATGTGGGTGCATCGTTGGCAGAACAAATTCGATTTGTGCTGGAAGGCATCTTTGCATGCGCATCCGTGCGCATGGTTGCGCGTGCGTCAGAGCAAGTCTGCATGTGCCATGAAGCTGTCCTTGGCCTGCGCGATGCAACTGGTGTGTGCGTTGGGGGGGGGGGGGGGGGGGGGGGGGGTT
>SZWC01001615.1:92302-114916 GCA_023375785.1 Penium margaritaceum | reverse complement strand
CGTTACGTCACGTCACGTCACGTCACGTCACGTCACGTCACGTCACGTCACGTCACGTCACGTCACGTCACGTCACGTCACGTCACGTCACGTCACGTCACGTCACGTCACGTCACGTCACGTCACGTCGTGTTATGTCACATCACATCATGTCATGTCATGTCATGTCATGTCATTTCGTGTCATGTTCTGCCATGGCGTTGCAGGTACGAGTGTGTGATCCTGGCGGACTGCACGGGTGCAACTGACGCAGGCAACCATGCAGCTGCTCTTAAAATGGTCACCATGCAGGTATGAGTGCAACAAGCCTTTTGCAGCTTAGCTTATGGCCTCATTGTCTGTGCCATGTCGCACTCTGGTGTACGCTGGGGAAGGGCCCTGACTGAAGCCTGGAGGGCATACCATGACAAAAATCTGAGTGGCAGCGAAGTGGTGTAGGCTGCATGTGCTTTTCCCATTCCACGACAGTCTCATTGTTTCAGTTGTACAATTACAGAATTTCCGTTGTGCTTCAAGTTTGAATGATCAATTCAAGCACGCACCCCGATCGAGCCTTACAGCTTGGTCTAAGGAGAAACTATGCTGACGTGTTTCAATGGCTCAAGTGCATGTGTGTGCAGGGTGGTGTCTTCGGTGCAGTATCCACGTCAGACTGCGTCATCTCTGCTTTGGAGGCCATAAGAACCCAAGACGCATGACACCTGCATACTCTAAATCAGAGTTCACTGTGTAGGTGCACTGAAATATTGGAGTTATGTGACAGTTGTTTACCATGTGCATATAGCCCTTATGTGAGTGCAGTAATCAAGCTCATGTGCACCCATCCTCACACCCACCAGATGGTTCTCCCTGGTCTAGAAAATGTTTGTGTTGCAAATCCTCAGCAGTTGCAGCATCATCCATCTTTGATTCAAAGACTGGGATATTTTGATATAACCACGTCCTTGGATGGTTGTTCCAGTTGCATGTCACCCTCTGACTCTATTTTCTCTGACGATTACACAGGAATATCATTGTCGGTGTGCAACCGTTAGATCCAGGGTAGGAAGGTTTAGGCAAACGTCTGTGCTGGAGCAATTCAGCCATGAAGACCACTCGGGGAGACCATTTTCAGTAAAATATGCAGTTTTCATTTACTGAGACAGATTTCTACATGTCTAGTGGTGCATTGCTGGCTGAGGAACAAAGCCCATGTGGGAGATGGGAACCCCATGAGTCGTCATAACTGGACGAGGAGCCATGTGAGGCCTAGGAGGGCCATAGGGAGGCATGTGCCCAGGCGGCGCACCCATGGACATCATGGGATGTACATGTGCAATGGGGGTGCCTGCCGAAGGAACAAACATGGCCGGTGCAGGCACCGATGGGGCAGGGTGGTGCATGGGCTGTGGAGCTATGGCTGGCTGGCCTGTAATGGGGCCTGTTTGGGGGGCATCTGCCTCCCCGCCATTGACACTCGTGATGTCATGGATGCTTGAGCGGCGCTTGTCCTTGTTGATAGAGTTGAGACGGATAAAGTACTTCTGGGCATGGCTTGCCACTTGAGTTGGAGTCCTCGATATGACAAAATTCCGCGAAATGCTCCTCCAATCACCCTTTCCAAACTTGGCTAAGCCCAGCAGGAAAAGCCTGTAACAAAAAAGCCAAGGGACAAGACACTCGCTTTTCAGGTGGCAGTGGCTGCAGGTGCACAAGCATTGAGGCACATAATTTACGACCTCCATCCACTTCATCATGGGACACTGCATCCTGCCACCGAGTGCAACTCTCAAGCATCCCAGACACATTTGCAAGGCCGACCATTTCAAAACAGGAAGTGGCCAGAAAAACCCTGGAGAAACCTTAAATCGCCATGCTGACATGCAAACTCCACCATGAACAGTTTACACACCTGTGTTCCTCCTCCGTCCAGGGAATTCCTTTGCGCCTTTCTTGCTCGGAGCTGCGTCCTTGGGACTGCCCCTGCGACTTCCCTTCAGAAGACCTTCCACCAACTTCACCCTGCTGCTGCCGCTGCTGGGAACCTTGCTTGGAGCCTGCTTGCTGTTGCGATAATGACTGCTGCTTCTGCGTCCCAGGCTGTTGCGGGGACTGNAGGTGGCAGTGGCTGCAGGTGCACAAGCACTGAGGCACATGATCCACGACCTCCATCCACTTCATCATGGGACACTGCATCCTGCCACCGAGTACAAATCACAAGCATCCTGGACACATTTGCAATTCCGACCATTTCAAAACAAGAAGTGGTCAGAAAAACCCTGGAGAAACCTTACATCGTCATGCTGACAAACTTCACCATGAACTTTTTACACACCTGTGTTCCTCCTCCGTCCAGGGTATTCCTTTGCGCCTTTCTTGCTCGGAGCTGCGTCCTTGGGACTGCCCCTGCGACTTCCCTTCAGAAGACCTTCCGCCAGCTTCACCCTGCTGCTGCCGCTGCTGGGAACCTTGCTTGGAGCCTGCTTGCTGTTGCGATAATGACTGCTGCTTCTGCGTCCCAGGCTGTTGCGGGGACTGCTGCTGCGGCGAATGCTGCTGCTGTACATGAGTCTGCGGCGGTTGCTGGTGCTGCTGAGGTTGTGATGGCGTCAAGGGATTGTCTTGCTGACGGCCGCGCTCCTGGCTCCGTCGCGACGGCTGGAGGGCAGATCTGCTCCGATATTCATGCCCTGAGCCCAATCCATCAGAGCCTCCACTGAAAGAGCCCAAGGCATGGGCGTCCAAAACGTCGAAGGACGGGATGGGGACGTCGCCACGCTCAATCCCCTCAATGTCTTCGACCAACAGAGCGTAGTGACGCCGCAGCTCTTCAACGTCCTTCCCCGGCAGTCTGGCAGCGATCTTCTCCCATCTGTCGTCGTCTTCGCCCTCCAGCTCAGCCAGAATCGTCTCAAATATCTTGTCCTCCTCCACGGACCAAGTCGTGACCGCTCCGGCGGCATCCAGCTGGCTGGACCGATCCTCCATTAAGAGATCGCCCTCCATGCCATTCATTTCGTGGGCGGTCACATCGCCAAATCCACCGACCAGGGGAGCGCTTGGGACGACCTCAAGCGCGCTGAACTACGACATGCCGGTCGACTGATCGGACACTTCCGATCTGCGTCGCACGTTCCTCGGACGTGCAGAGCTTGCGCGGCCAGGCCCGCCTCGAACCCAAGCCTGTTGGCCTTCTGTCGCGGGCGCAGGCTCAGATTTCCACTCCCTTCAGTCGCGGGGCTCGCAGCGTGCACGTGGTCCGACAGCCGCAAGATTGACCACAGCTGCTGCAGTTTCGAGCGTGTGGATGACAGTGAGGCGGCAGAAAGTGGCGGAGTAGTGCTCGAGCTCGGGATACTCCCGCACGGTCGGGAGGGGCTGCACAAGACAGGTTGAGGGAAAGCAAGCTGCAAGACTGCATTGCAGACGATCCCTCGTCGCGGGCGCCCCAAAACCTTCGAAGCCAGAATTTCAGGAGCTCCTCCAGCCCGCAAAACTCGGAAAGAAAATAGGAGATATTTTCTGGTTGCGACTTTACACCTGTAAATTGACTCGCCATTCACAGGAGCTCCTCAAGAATTGTCCCTTCATTTCTAAGCTAAAAATTCCGGACGGTTAGCCCACGGGGATTTTCGCTGCTCAACGAACCGTTGCTTTAGGGGAAAACGTGCGGCGGCCGATGGGCTTTCGTGGAATCGTAGCCACACGCTGGCAAGAAGTAGGCCTGAGTCAGATCAAATGATTTAGACAGGAAGGCTTGCGCTATCCAGCGCAAGTATTGCGTGGAACACGTCGCACGCCTCAAACTACTGGTCTTGTGCAACTTTTGCTGACGACATTTCTTGAACTTTTTGGCACCTGGTTCCGCTTCGATCTGGCGACTCTTTCGTGAATGAGCTGGCAGCCAAGGAACCCGTTCCGCGTCTTTCACAAGGTGTCTTTTCCTGGGTCGGAAAGGACTCAGAACGGCAAGCCCTTAGTGTTGGCATGCGAACCCTGGAAGAACATAAAAAATGCGTGGCAAATTTCTATTTCTTCGTCAGGACAACGACTTTTAACCATGATGTCCATCCCACCCCCCCCCCCCCCCCCCCCCCCCGTGTTTGTCCGCGCTCCTGCCGACGCGGAGGGCCCGCAATGACGATACAAGATCAACAATTGGCCCAACTTTCCGAAAACACCGCAAGAAGTTCTTGATCCTGGAGCGAGAGGACAGGTAAGTCCACCTCCCGCGGTTAGCAGACACATTTGTCTCTGTTACCCCAGGTAGAAAGGTCACGAACAGTGTTTTCTTGCAAAAACACCACAAGAAGTTTCTTATCTCGAATTTTTTTTCCAGTAAAAAACGATTTCAGTAAATATTAAAAATTGGAATTGGTGCCTATAAATAGGTGTACCTTAAGAAAAAAATTCATAAACATATACGACATACATGCAATTGCGAAAAAACGAATAAGGCATAAAGAGGTCTTGCGTGCTCGAATCGAGCTGAAGTGCGACGCCACATCGTGAAAGGCTAATTTTACAAACATCACTTGAGCAAAAGGGTTTGCCCCAATATTGATATAAATCTTTCTGAAATTAAAATAACCGTTGAGAACTTGACCCAAAAACGTCACAATTCTCATTCATATCTGGAAATTCTCAAAAGTAGTGAAAATATTTTATACCTTGAATATAAATAAATCAAATATTCTGGTGTAATCAAAACGATAACATCATTATTCATTTAGACTGTCTTATAATATCTTTCATTGCATACTCCAAATCATCCTCTACTTTGACATGTGGTAGACATACATAAATTCCATAGATGTGCTTGCTTAGGTCCCGCTTTAGTTTCAATCGGTTGATGAAAAAATGAATTTTATATCCATGCTATGAAGAGGTGGAACTTTTCAAAGAAATGTTCCTATGTTTCTTTGATTGTAAACAATTACATTTACCCTCTCGTAGTTCTTTCATTTTAATTTAAAAAGGATACAATCACTAACATTTATTTCATTGTCCTTATAATGCCTTTTTGATAATTACTTTTGGTTCTTCATGAGAATCTACTAAGTCTTGGGTCCAACGATTTGGAAGTCTCGTTGTAGGAATTGAGATAATGGTGTATTGCTTAAACTCGGCAAACACGCCATAGTTACAAGTAATCTACCGTACATGAATTGAAAAAACAGTTTCAAGTATTGCAAAGGTGGTGGATTTTTATGTGAGCTTGGCAGTTAGTAAATTGGGTGCCCCATCAATGCCATGTGTCTCGCATAATGTTAAAAAAATCATGTTCACAAAGTATGCCCGTTAGCTTGGAGATGGAAGCCCGTCAATTGCCTGTTCTAACTACCATACATAATCATCTTCCAAAAAAGAGGACGTCAACGGGTCCAACTGTATAGTTAGACCACATTGTTCATGAACGGATACATGATTCCCTCAGACGTTTCCATGATGTGAGTTCAAATGAAGGACACCTTTGATAAGCGATCGACCATCAAACGGATAAAATAAAAATTGCTCTGTTATTACTGGTTGGATATGTCCAAATATGGTTATTCAGAAATCGATAGTGTTTGAATAAAAACCCTTCAAAGGGATGTCGTTGTAGTGTAAATAAGTATAGGCGTAGGTTTTTTCACCAAAGGGGAAAAGGCCACAATTAGATGAATGTTAAATTGGCGCTCGTCTATGAGAAATCATATACGCACATGTGTAGAAGAAATCAGACGTAAAGGACTTAGTAATTTCATCAATTTCTTTTGTTTTCTTGGATTTATAGAGAAAGCGGATTCATATTAAATGTGCTAGTGGACTAATAGTGGTGAGAAGTTGGCATTGAGAAGTAATCTTGAGGACATGACATGATGTACCCATCGGTTTTTTGCATATGCTATGAAATAACATGGAGAGAATTTAAAACCAATTTATCCTTCAAGTAAGAAATTCGAGGGTTTAAAACCAATTTGTAAAAAGTAACGTTGTTCCATGCTCTTTCACTTTTAGCATAAAAACATAGAAGAAATCGGTACAAGTCCATGAATTGAGTGCCATGAGAAACTTGGATTAAATGGAAAAGGATTGTAATTGTCATGTCCCTCGTCCAGAGGTCAAGAGGGTGGAAATATGACAAGAAAAAAACGGCCAATGAAAGGATACATACGATTGTGATTCTCACCAATTCAATTCGTATTCTAGAAAAAAACACCAAAATGTAAGGATTCATGAGTAAACCTTAAGGAGAAATGCGGAGTGAACATGAGGCGAAACAAGGGCATTTATGGTCAATTGTCCCAACTGATCGACGAGTGTACATAAACAAACATATGGTAATAATAATTTTAGGAAATAAGTTATGATGAAAAAATATGTTCACTTGAAAATAGTTCTTTATTTCATGTACATGGATATCATGTATGTGTATTCTAGGGAAGTTATAGTGAAATTTTGTGACAGACATACACCCTTAACTGGAAGGAAAAATGTACATTTCATTTTTGTGGAGATGATATATTCAAAGTAGTTCTCATACAATCTGGCATGCCATACAAAAACTGACAATTTTTGTTAATTGTGTTTTTTTACTCAACCAAGAATGTACCTTTATGATGTAGAATGAAAACGTGACATGGATAAGTGTTTAAACAAAAATTCCATGACTATGGGTCACACCCACCCTAATCTCCCCTTTCCTGAAGGGACGCCATCACGGCGAGATATATTCGAAGCGTAGTTCTCTCAATTTATTTGGTTCACAAGATGAAAACATAGGTTTCTTACATGTGGTATCTACCTATTGTGTTTTCTTGTATGTATGAATCGACGGACATAAGAGCCTCCAAACAATTATGTAAAAATAATACTCGTGTATCAACATTTCTTAGCTTCACTCACAAATACATTCGCTATAGACATTTTTCTTCTGGAGGGAAAGGAGGGTGGAATCGCGACCCCCATGTATTTGTAACGCGTGTAGTGCAATGGTGCATTCGGGAATGTATCTAGAAACGGGTTGGAATAATACACAAGTGTATTTCATTTTAAACCAAGAGAGGAATACATAGGTGTACATTTTTAGCATTTACAATCACTCACTTTGTCACTCCTCCAATAAACTATAAGTTTTTGTGGAGGGGGGTTGAGAGGAAATCAATGTGTTTGGTACTGTAACTTTGAGACCATGATATTTGTTTGATGTCAAATGACAAACATTTGAGAGTATTTTTTCTTCGATCCAATCCATCCATGCGCAAAAATATAAAAATGAATGAATTCAATCAACATGTAAACAAAAATACACAATTTCATGTTATTACAACTTGTCTTAGATACACTCCTCAATACACCATGTAGATACACTTCTACATTAAAGAGGTGGAAGGAATGACATGGGTCTCCCTGTCCACGAGCCCTCCCCCATTAAGAAAAATAATGAACATGTGTATTATCTACAATTTCTCTAGGATACACTCACAAATACGCTCACAAAATAAAAATTTCTTCTGAATGGGGCATGGAGTCTGTACCCATTCCCCAAACATAGAAAATATATTATGGAGGTGCATTGAAAAATGTAGATGGACATATGTTGATAAAGTACACAAGTGTATTCAATCATCAACCCAAGAAAGGAATAAATAAGTGTGTGTACTCCTTCAATACACTCGTAGTATTGGGAGGGGGAGAAAATCAATGTGTGGGATCCTGATACTTTGAGGCCAAGGTACCGTATTGAACTTTCGTGATAGAGATTTCAGATTAGTTGTTATTTGATCTAGTCCATAAATTTGCACAATTGGAGGACCAAGTACATGAAATGAAAATCTAGAAAAGAATGCACTTGTGTATGTTTTATAATTTATCTCAGATATGCTCCCTGAGACACTCCTTGAATACACCTATATATTTTGGAAGGGGTGGGTCAATATTGTTAGCTGCCCCCCCCCCTTGCATGAAGGAAATACCCTTGTCTACTTTGCATCATAAATCTAACATAAGCTCAAAAATAAACTCATCAAACACACATTTCTTTTTGAGGGGGACGTCGAGTCAGCGACCCCCCCTCCAAGTAGTCGAAATTGTATTACAGCGGTGTATTGGTGAGCGTATCTAGTCATGGGTTAAGAAACACACAAGTGTATTTAATCATTAAACCAATCAAAGAAGAAATACATTTATAATTTCCGATTCTCTCATCCAATACACTCATGGTGTTGGCTGGGGAGACAACTAATGTGTCGCGTACTATTACTTTGAGCCCAGGATATCAGTGTGATGTCAAATAATACAGTTTTACAAGTGGTTTCCCTTCGATCTGATCCATCAACTTGTTAAAGTTGATGGCCAAATCAACTCAATCAAAATATAAAAAAACATACTTTTTTATAACGTCTCGAAGCCATGCTCCCTTATACACTCTCTAGATACACTTCAAAAACTCAAGAAGAGGGAGCGAGAGAGCAATTGTCAACCAACCCTAGCACCTCCATAAAAAATCAAAATTGGATTCCTGAGCTTTAATTCGAAGCATATTTGGAGGGGTGGAAATTCTTTCACACGTGTATTGAAGCACTAGTATGGAATTCTAGTGGGGGCACCGCATGCCATGAGTCGTCGACACATAGCATGCAGCCTCGCCAAGACATTTTCCCTCAATTCTTTGTTACTAGCGTGGTGGTAACCTTATCGATGGGTAGGGGGTTTTGTTTTACTTAATGACGTACGAATAAGCTATATAGATCCAAAAACATGGTGAGTGTGACTTGCTTTCTAAATTATTTAAAAAGAAGAAATCAAATGGCAATGTAGTGCATGCTGCTCGCGAAAGGATTGGTGATACAACAAGTTCATAATTGTATGTAAAGCTCTAGGAAACAAAGAGGGCATAGGTGTATTATAAGTAGACACATTGGGAGGCATCATATTGAAAGACTTCTATGGGTTCATAAAAAATAGTTTGAAAGCTTGTTACCTATGATGTGGGAATGGATCCGCGTGTTGCGGTACAATTCAAACAAGGAAGGCTTGGTGGAACATTGTGACAAATGTATGAAACTCTCACAAACAAATATGTCTTTCTTTTATGCATGGTATTTGTGTCCTTGTGATGTGCATTATGTAATCATATGCATACTTTGCATGGAACACCATTTTAATGTGTACCTAGATAGTCTTTATGTTGCTTAACCCGAAATGAAAATTTTGGGTGGACTTTTGCAACACAATTGTGCATTTAAAACAGGACGACACGCTAGGATAGGTACCTATGAATAAATTGACACAAGGATTAGGTTGGAATCCTCTTCACCACGGAGTTGACCCAATCATTATTGCACGTGGCTAAGTAAGTTCTAAAGCAATAAGATTGTACTAAAAGCTTCATCTCCAATGAAGGGGAAAGTTGTTCATGTTTACCTATGAGGACATGTAGAGCAAACATGAAAGAGAATGAAAGAAAGTGCAACTTTTGACGTGTATAAATTATTGAGCACATGTAAGAGTAAGGGATAATGAGTCATTCTTGAGGTCTTGACCACAAAAAGTGAGCAAGGAATGTAGAGCCTCGTTTTGATTGGCTCCTTATAGAAAACCGCATGAGGTATTTGGGGTTTTGAGGGGTTTCAAATGCTTCTTTATAAAATTTTAGTGTCTTTGAGATCACAACCAAAAACTTTCAATACATTAATGAGATAAAAAATAATAATTTTGAACATTTTGGAAACTATTTTAAGATATGATAATAGTTAGGATCAAAATTCCAAATAACGGAATTCTCAGCCAAAATCCCCATTTTGTAACATGTAAATTTTCAATATTTTTCCTTATGGGCCATCCATACAAGGAAAGAATGTAAATCAAGGATGTATCTTATAGATTCATGGCATTGTATACATCTATAACATAACGATTCATTTGCTTTCGACCATAAACTTCTGATATTTTGTAAGATAGAAGTTGGTATTGAATAAAATTTTCAACAATTTAGTGATCAACGTCTCATAAGTTGTAATACAACTCCTAGATATTGTGTAATTTTCACCATAAAAAACTACCAAGCGGCTGCCATTTTATCTATGTCTTATCAAGAATCTATAAAGGACATTGTCATGCAAATACTCTAGAAAGTTGAAGATTATGCTCATGCCTCTTGAGATCACGAATGTGTGGGAAGATTTAAAGGTAACAATGAATAACAATTTTGGACGTACCTCAACAAATGTTCAGTCTTATATATTGATGACATTCTAGAGTACAACCCCAGACCATACGAGAAGATTGGCATCTTTGAAAAGTCATCAATATGTGTAAAGAATGTTTTCTATGGAAAAATATGTAAATATTACTTTGGTCGTTGATTGACTAAGTTTGTGGGCCACGTTGTCTACAACACACAAAGAAAGTGGTGGCACTCACCATTTAACATTTGGAACTACAGGGTAATATTAGTTTTCCAAAACTGGTAGCATTGATTTATTTTAGATGCCTATCTCAATTCTCACTTGAAACCATCAAATGGAGTTTGATTGAAATCGAGCAACAAGCATTCATGTCATTGAGAATGACTCTGACATCGATGACACACTTCATTTATGCCCAGTCACCCCAAATCCATACACTGAATAAATAATGTACAAGATGGAAACATATGGTGAGGAGCCTTCAAAGAAAACAAAATCGAACATTAGATAATGTTTCGTAGAACTTGCATACTAGAATCATGTACACACTAGCTTCAATGTGCATGAATACAAGAGTTTCACCAAAATGTTTTGAGAAAGGGATGCTTTTAAGAAATGTTATTGGAAAAATATAGGACATTTGTTTCACATAACTTCAGCATATGTATTCTGAAAATCAAACCCACTTGTGTACCTTCTCGAATAGTATGCTATATCTATAAAATTATAGCAGACACATACCTATACTTGATTTTTCTTACAACATTATCTGGACATTACGTGTGTAAGTGGGTGACCCGACGTTCGAACGGTGGGTATGAGCGGTCAAGCGGGACCCCACTCCCCCCACCCCCCCCACCCCCCCTCCCCAACGGCGTAGTGAAATGGGATTCTGTATGGAATTTCTCATACGAAGGAAGTCCGACCTTGTACACAGTTCTATAAACACTTGCGTCTCTTTTGATCCAACGTATATAAACTCCCAAAACTCTTTTAGCTAGAAGTATTGTTTAGTCCGTCCGATCATAGATATTGACAGCTCATATTGACTTATGCCACGGATGGAAGATATACATATGTGATTCCTTGCGGATGTGTTCCCGCATCACTCACAGATACACTCACTAGATTCACTTTACACCGGGGGGGCCACGTCGTCCCCTCCCCCCTCTGAGGTGCAAGTGTATCACGAACAGGTCGTCACCCCTCCCCCCCAAGAAGTCTAATTGAATTGCGGGCGTGTATTGGGAAATGTATCTGAAGGGGTTTGAAATAGTACACAAGTGTATATATACACTTGTGTACGATTTTGATCGAGCTTACGATACAAACCCCGGATACACTCCCCCAATCATTTTGATATGGTTGGGGGGGGAGAGGGGTGAGACATGAAAATACGGATGTGTACACATTCCAGAATATCTACTCTACACTACCCGATTCATCGTCCAAATACATTTGGTGTAACGGGGGGGGGGGGTATGAATTAACTTCGAGCGAATCATGTTGATGGCACAAGAGAACTTAAAGGAAAGTGACCTTATGTCCAACTCGCCTGACATATGCAATCTCTGAATTGTTACTACATTTTCTAACCCGTTATGTCCCACCGTTATACCCCAAATGAGTTTTCAGTCCAAAAATAGGTTATCTTGTAAACAATAACGTATATCTGGAAATTAACAGAACATAGTAATTTGAAATCCACAATTTTATCTGAAAGTCACTCAGAACATCATTGCACATGTTCATGGTGAAATTATTGATACAACAAGTGGTTGCACACTACTAAGATTCTAGGAAGTGAAGGTAATACATGTGTAATATACATAGGAAATCAAGTGTATCAAATGGAGGTGATTAACCATACCTCACACACTTTTAATTAGTACATCCAACAATGGACTGTATTATGGCCTTGAACATGCTTAAACGAGGAACCAGGGCCATTTTCCTCAAAAATAATGAATTTTGAGAAAACGCATCCGCGTATATGTCAAGAAATGTGCACGAGCCGAGGCTGACTTGTGTGGTTCATAAGAGAGTAATTTTAGTGATTTTGCATATGTTCAAGACATAGAGGTACTACGTGGAATGTCTATGGTGTTTTATCTACACTACTCACCATATGCCTTCGTATCTGAAGATAACCGAGTTTAAGTTGTTGAAAGTTACCATGGATGGAGTTCCTTAGGTCCAAATTTGACAATGACATTAAGTACCAACCTCAAACAACCAATCCAATGGATGTCAATTATGTGACTAGATTTTATGGCTTGCATGAGCACAAAAGTCACCAAAACCTATTGATGCCTTATGAGGTTGTTTGTCAAGGATAACAAAGAGTTTGGCGAGCACAAGAAGACAATCATGGTTCAACCAACGATATGAGAAATGAGTATTCACTCTTGAAGTCATTGTTTTTCTTAGTAATATACTACATTGTATGCTATTTGAGTAGTGCTACAAACCCGATCTTGCTGAAAACTATTGCATGGATATGGACCTAAAAAAACCACGAATTATTAGTGTTATAATACAAAACAAGCATATGTTACAAATGAATTCAAGACAAGTGACGTTTGTTAATGCCACAAGTCGAGACAGATAATATCCTATATCATGCTTGTTTTGCGTTTAAGGCAGCTTCACTTCCTCAGTCAGTTAGGACCAAGGAAAAAATAGATTGAAGCTCAACGATTATCCATAATTGTTCACCTCAATCACCACCCTTCACGGTAAGACAGGTAATCCATATGACATGAGTAGCTACCTCCTTATTTTCTGCGTTATCGTTTTGTGTGAAATCATACCTAAACTCTTCGCGACACACCTTGCCAAGGCCTTCCCCTTAATGATTGATGAAGACCAAAATTTGCTCAGTGGCAAAACAAACCCAACAAATTTCATCCCAACTTTATGATTTCCATCACGATTCAAATATTAGAGGAATCCGTTTGTATTTCTTTTGTGCACCTATTTTATGCCCGACCCTATCTTTTCCTTCCCATGAATTCACCTACTAGTTCCGCATCCTACACCACCACACCCCTCGATGCTTCACCATCAATGGATCTTATCCTGACATCAGCGTCCTTCGCTCTTGTGTTTGGCGAGGTTGTCCATTGCCCCTCTCTCCTCTTCATACGTGTAATATAACCCGTTTCAGGCCATAAGCACATACAATCTTTTCCATTCAAAGGTTCTTGCCAGCTATGTGGATGACCGTACCTTGATTCTTACTCCTCCCATGGAAGTTCTTCTTTCAGTCAAACCTCTACAACCTAATATCCGTTGGTGTGGCCTTTGTAACCATCACATTGAGAGCCATACCATTGGCCCATCGCTCCCCCCATTCTCCCTCCACAAAGCTACTTCACATCCTTGGACTCTTTTTTGGCACAAACATTGACTAGAAAATACAAGGGGAGTTGTCATCAAACTTTTACTTGTTGTTGTCAAATTATGGCCTCAAGGCAGGATTGTGGCCCCCTGAACCGTGAATGTTATTAAATCGTACTTAAATCCAAATTCACCTTTTTAACCTTATGTCAATCCTCCATCCTCTTCTAAATTCAAAATGTTGACACCAAACTCCTCAATTTTTGTTCATGAAACAACCTATACGAAGTACCTTGTTATGGCATGTGCTCCTAGGGTTCAGGAGGCCTCAAGATGACATGTTATGCAACACCAATTACTGCACAAGCCAAAGAATAGAATTCCACCTTCCTTACGTCTAAGAAAATATCATGGAAGAAAACCCTGTTTTTTATCTAAAAAAACTAAACCATAGTTGCTTCTTCCTTTCCTCCCCTTTCCTTGTTTGTTTAAGACTACCCTTTTATCACCCCTGTTGGCCCTTTTTGTTCCGACAGTTCACTAGTGTTTTTCCAAATCCCCTACCCTCATCTTTTGAAAACGCTCATAAAAGATTATTGATTTTTATTATTGACCCGGTTCTCTTCAGCATGCTTCTTTGTGGATGCTAGTTACTATCCCAAGAAGTCATAGTTTGGGACACATTCTCTTTGCTACTTCTTGCATATACGTTGGATCACAGTCATCTAATACATGATATCGAAGAGTCCACCCCACTACCTTGGACTCATATTTCCTCACGGTTTCATCACTCCTTTCCAAAGAGTAATTCAAAAACAATGTTTTCATTCCATACCTCACCAAGCACCCTCCCTACATCCGTTTCTAAATTCCGTCCACTTCTTCTACTCAATACCAAGAACTTATTATCCTCTCATCCATTTCAATTGGCCCTCATCCTTGGGTACGTCCATAGTTGATGCAAGAGGAGATCTCAATCCTTGTCTAATCATGAAAATCATGGCCTCCCAGGTCTTCTGACTCACCCACAAGTCCATTCTTACCGCCTCCTAGGATCTTCTCCCGCCATCGTGAAGGTCTACAACCACCTTTTGGAATCCAATCACTTGGACCCTCCTTTTATACCAAAATGGCAAGGGACACACATCTAAAGGTTGTTTTCATGTATAGTCATGGGCTAGTGAACACAAAGATGAGCTCTGGATTCCACTCACATACTCATAATTCAAGGTGACCAATACAAATGGAGCTTGTCGGGGTTCTTGTATAAAGCAGAGGTTGGATTATACGATGGGACCTTGTAAGAGTGGAAAGGATAACCTTGCATGGAAAACAGTTGATACTTTTGAGAGATTAAAAGCTGCAGATGGCAACGACATGTTTTCAAATATTATAGTCTCATACAATGAACATGGATGACAATACATGAGCCCATATATGCATGCTGTCAATATGGGTATTCATTTTTTAATTTTACATTCTAGAGCTATCACTTGAGCTTTACAAGCTTATTGATCCTCGAGGGACCACATATTTTCTTTTTTTGTGAGAAAATTGCTCGTGGCATTTTTTCAACCAGTCTTGTTCAACCCCAGGGTGGCAACCATCCCCCACACTAGGGTTCGACGTAGATGGTTTGGTCAAATGGTATGTTACACTATGCTCTGTGAAATATGTCACTCAAACTTGTTTTTTTCTATCTAGATGAGTTCTTACTATTCCATGGTGTGAGACATGGTGTGAGTGAATCTTCACATTCAGAGTTGCAATGGAAGGTAGTACACTATTGTCTATTAGTATTAGAGCAAGAGAGGTGTACCTCTTAGCAAAAAGAGGATGATACTCGCAGCACCATCCCATGATCCTACCTATGGCCGCCGTTGTCACCACAACCATCTTGTTCTGTTATCGCGTATAGTAGAAGTAGCCATTCTTAGTGTTACCTTAGTGAATTTTTGAAACCCTTATTCATCGTTTGCAATCGTCACTAAGAATACCCAATGGTATTGACAAAAGATAGCAGCATCAGGAGAATATTGATAAAGTAGAAAAAAAACTAGGAAGCCTATTCTTTGTACGAAATCTAATGACCACAACTATAGTCCGTGGTAATAGCCTACTACTACCTAAGGTGCATGTTGTCATCAAAATGGATGGCGATAACAACGGCTTCATAAGCAACAATAACAACGACCGGTATGTCATTGATGGTGGCATCATGCTAGCATCTTTGTAAAAAAAGTTCCAATCTCCATGTCCTTTTTAGTATGTTAGGAGCAACACTAACTTCATAATGAGCTCGCATATTACAAGACCACCTAGAATATAAATTACGGTCACATATCGATCACAAAATACCTGGATACCATCTTAGACAAGAGAACATGGCGAGACACACACACACACACACACACACACACACACACACACACAAACACACACACACACACACATACACACACAAAAGGTGTTCTGACATGGTAAAGGCTATAAGACAACTTTGGACGACTCACCAACATGCAAATGAGCACCACCAATACATCTGTTCCATGATCAACGATCATGTCCAACACATGTAAATCCCCTATTGCATTTAGGACCCATCAATAGTGTTAGCATAACGTAATTAGTAACATAATTGGACCCATTTCATGTGAAACTACTACCTTACATCCCTCTCCTCCACTTGTAGACCCTGTTCCACCCATAACTTCTCATGATGTATCAGTTGTATCAGTTCCACCCTCAGACATATCCTTGGTGCTTACGGTTACACCAGAGTCCAATATCAATGTTATAGTCTACATGTATAGATAGTACACTCTTCACACACGCACTAGTTGTGTGTATGGTGAAAATGCCAGGCATTCTTTAGATGCCAAACTTATTGACTTCTATGAAACCGTCAAGCATTATGAAACTATAATTGAGTGCACGATTCATAGCATCATCACTTTCAAGATCAACCAGATTACCATGCTCATTGCTGATACTACCGATGCCTACTTGGCACATAGTCTAAAATTGCTACATAACCTTAGACCAACTTCACTTGGCGATATTGGATCTACTATTTCCATACTTAATGGTATCATTCCTGGAATATTGAATAACATCTTTTTCGTCAAGGCATCTGAGCTCAAACGCATTGCTATCATGCATGTCCCTAATAGATCCTTGCCAAGCATAAGTGCACATAGTTAGTTAACTATGTAACGCCTCACGAACTGGTGGAGCATGTTACCAAACAAACACATTCATTGAGCTACAATTACTTCAACAAAAAAATTATTTCCTCCTCCCCCCCTCATCTGCCTCCTCCTTCGTCACTCAAGAAGGGGGATAGGGGATGGGACAAGTGTAGAGGTGGGGATCAAGGTGGGGGACAAGCCGGGTGGGGAAAGGGCAAAGGTGCATATGCATCTTCTCCCGTCCTGTCCTCTAGCACGGACATGCGCTGGAACTATGGTGCATCCAATCTTTCTACCTTGGAGTGCTCTATGCCACCTGATGATTCTCTTCTTGCTTCCACCATGTGTGCACACTGGCCACATCCATTTGGTGGCACTATCGGCACGTTGTGTGCCACCACCTCTTGTGTCGTCTGTAGGTGTTCTAGTCGTACCACCAACTGTGTGATTGTATGTAGCACTGCCACAACTCGGCACCCATCTCCATATGCTTGGTATTGACCACTTGTATTCAACAACCTTACATTCTATGGCTACCCTGATTTCTAGACCCTCCGATCCATCTGCATGGTGTTCTTTTGGTTGTGGAGAGCATCCATCATCTTTGGGTGTCTTCACTACCCATGATCTCCCCGAGGACATGTGCAAGTACGGTGCCACTCTATCACACTTGTCCAAGAATGTCATGTCTGTCACAAGGGAGATGAGAGTGTTCAAGGATTTCATGTATCACAAAAGTGAGTCTTATGTCATTCTTCTCTCACGTTCTTTGAGGGGGTAAGGGTTTACTACCCATCGATGTACCATGGATTGAGGATAAACAGTCTTTCAATCTGCCTCATCATCTTGTTTTATGTGGCTGGAAAATATCTCCTTGCTTTGTCACAATCATTGTGACACGTGTCTCTTCCTCTTTTCATGATTTGAATGGCTCATGGAGAATAGATTCTGAAGCCATCTATCACATGACATACTTTTGCGGACTCGATCAAGTCACCTCCTTCGCATGCAGAGTGTAAGCATTGTCTCTTCTTTTTATGTTAGAGGGGGGATTTGTTTCTTCCTTTTGTGATACATCTCATTTTCCCTTAGCATATTCAGCTCTCATTCACAACTCTTGATGATCAGAGCATGGAATCATCCTTTGGCAACGACATAGCCTACGTCTCACATCACTGGCCTTGTCTAACTGTGCGGTACATGCAAGAACATTTTTCCGGTTTGTCTTTTATGCTTATTTTTTAAGCTCTTTGTTTCTCGCTCAATCCTTAGATAATGTCACTACCGTATGTTTCCCCAATTTTTTCCTAATATCTTCCCAATGAAAAACTCTTGAGTTTACCTTTACACTTTCATTGGTGTCTTAGCCATGTCGGAGGCATGGGGTTACGTGACTTTGATCAATTTTGCATCATTGATTCATGTGACACTCTATTCTTCAAGGATGTGTTTCAATGTAACTTTCTCTTGTATGGCCCTTCCCTCTTCTCATTTCTCACTTCATTGGTTTGGAGGGAATGGGTCTACCTAAGCCTTTAACTTCTAGAGCCACCTCCTGCAGCTATTATCGATGCATCGCTTGTGATCCACTTGTTTGAAATTAACCCGTCTCAATCCTATTATGCCCCTCCTATACCCACTCAGTCCATCCCCTTCTTTTCTGTGTTGTTATCAGAGTCTCTAAGGTCATCCTTACTCTTCATGTCATTTAGAAAAACTCCTCTTCACTCAGTGTGAGTACCTATCATCATCGCTTTCACCTCTTCCCCTGCCTCGATTTTAATACATTGTGATATTGTTCCTTTCCCTCCTCTTATGACACAAACTGTTGCACCTATAAATGGTGTAGAGTCATCACAAGAGTCACAGATACGAGCTAAATTCATTGGCTTTGAGCTGCATGTGTGTGGAGGTTGACTATTATCTCTTCACAAGAGGTCAAGCGCCTTCTCTTACAATGACAGAATTTTTATTCTGCATCATCCTTTGCCCTCCAGTGCCTCCTCTTGCTGACCCATTGGTCTTGATGCACTTGGACTTCGTCATCAGATTTATAGTACCTTTGATGCCTGTATCTAGTACAACTTCAATGCGTGTGTTGCTACCAATGGCCTTTCCACACTCCTATCCAATCTGGCCACCGTTTTACATGCTCAAGAGGTAAATGATGCTGACCCCTACGCAAAGGTCAAAAAAGAAGCTGAACACTCTAAATGATCGTGACTCCCATGAATTGTTTGACATGTCCATAGATAGTAAGTGTGTCTCGGCTAGCTGGGTTTTGTGGTGCAAGGTGAAGCCAAATGGCAAGGCTAACCCATGTAAAGCCTGACTGCAAACAAGAGGATTATATGATGATCATTCTACAAAGCCATAGCAACAAATGGCATGCAGAATGGTGGACTCTACACCACGCTAGTTCCAATGGTTGTTAAGATTGAAGGTACAAGTGTGTGAGTAACAAAGGGCCGAGGTGCACCGGGTAAGAGCTTCAAGTGGAGCTACACCTGTTGGCAAGTGACTGATGTTTGGCTTCGAGTCAAATAGATCGTGAGAAAAAACCCTCAAAATCCAAAAACAAAGAGACGCCCAAATGCTCGTGCTACCCCAAAATATCCTAAGTGTCATTACATAAGTGTCACACAATTG
Organism: Penium margaritaceum; assembly: GCA_023375785.1. Classification (NCBI taxonomy): domain Eukaryota; kingdom Viridiplantae; phylum Streptophyta; class Zygnematophyceae; order Desmidiales; family Peniaceae; genus Penium; species Penium margaritaceum. Next base: position 95,583 of record SZWC01001615.1, on the reverse strand, counting down.
TGATATATGTGCAAAATTGCGAGTCACAAATAGGTTTCACAAGGAAAGACCTCAACTACCGTACTACCATCTAAATTTTCAAAGTAATTAATTATGTGTTTTTTGGGTCCGGTCCTTGAATCTGTTCTGACTCCCTCGCTAGTGGGCGGAAATTATTTTGGAGATGGCCTTAAAAAATCAGGTCAGAAAAGGCAGAAACTCATTGCACTCTCGGTCGTTTTACAGACGATGCAGTAGCCATGCATTCCTTGTGAGCATGTGGTGCGCTATCCCCCACGGTGTTGCCACATCGAGGGACAGTGAACCATGCTTGAGCAGCCGGCTGACTGTATGTGGGCTGGGATTAGAGCAAAATATTTTGAATTTATGAGTTCCCATCATGTTTGACGCTCACTAGCAATCGACCCATAATTAAGCCCCGGTTACTCCAAAAAAGGAGAAAATGAATTCCTTCCTACATGACCTTCCGAATTTCAGCGGCAATCCGGTATGCCAACTCCAGCCAGGAGAAAGGTATTTTTCACATAGTAACCTTAGCAAAGGTCAAAGCCATCAAATTTTGGCAATGACGGAGATGGGCCATGTAATCAAGATGGTGGTGGCCACCCGTGAGGAGGTTGAGGATTGCGCGCCTTCATGGTGCATCACCTCCACTCGTTATACCAGCATGCACTGTGTACTTGCATCAAACACTGATTGAGGAATTTGTATAGTATGAGATTAATATACCCCCTCGGACAGGAGTGCAGCGGGCATGCAACCAAGTTGTATTCGGAGCAGGAGGAAGGATAATGACAAAGCCTTGGTGAGGAAATAAGACTGATATGCCTTCTAAGTGATGGCGTACACTTCCATTATCCCAAATTCCATTACCTTTACCAAAAAAATGGACATTTGATTCTAATATTCCTTGTGCATGGATGAAGCATACAATCATTTTCTGTAATGTAATGTGCTGTTGAGCTATCACAATGCATAGGAACAGGAGCCATGTGCACATCCAGTTCTTCAAGTAATCGTGTAAGCCACCGATGCATGTAGTCCGACAGGGTACATCTTCTTTGTCTACCGAATGGCCATCTTGTAGGAGAGTGAGAAACATGAGTGCATGGCAGGCATCTCAAACGACACTGAGTATGACATAGTCAGCATAGGTGCATGTAAAATTGTGTAGTTGTGGCGTTTGCTACAACATTTGTGTGTGCCTACCTGCTCATCACTATAAGCTACGACAACCAAAACGCAAACGCAATTATTGAGCACAATGGAATGATTTTTTTTGCATGAAATACATCAATATTTAGCACCACTTTGGGTGTGAGCGCATTGATGCAGGAGATGCCTAGTCTATCCGGGTTGTCATGCATAAGCAATGCGCTCATTTTCTCACCAAGTCCCTCAGCAATAGTGTGTTCAAGGTTAATATGCATGATGTTTGCATGTTACGTGCTCGTGATGCACCTGATTGAAATGTCGTGTGCACTCCTTATGTCACTGTACCTCCCTCATTCCTACACACATCTGGGAGACAAAACATCTTAATTAAGCAGCCTTTGTAGGTCAAACTCTTTCATGACATATGTGGGTGACCATGTTTAAGAGAAAGGATTATGTCCTGTTCTTTCTCCGTCGCTTCATCTGTCATTTTCGTTAAGGGGAAAAAGAGAATCGTGATGTCGAATCTAGTCATGACCTGGGGCAAAACAAGTAGTGATGCCGACCATAGTCAATTACAACAAGGGAAAAAGAAAAAAATTATTCCCATTCTGCTTCCCAAATTCCCATTATGCTTCTAAAAAGGAATTGGACAAGGATCTTGGCTTCACATGGGTCCTTCGATTACATTGGCAGGCAAGTGAGCAATGGTCTACTACGCTTTCCTAAGTTTTTGTCGACTTGGCCGCTAATTCGGCCAGGGGACCTATGTGAGGCGGGGATCTTTGCCAATGACCTCTCTAAACATATCGTTTGTCACCATGGAGGTAGGTTGGGCTCAGTAATATGATATCGACCCTTAGTGTCCGTCTATCACCCTCTACCAGATGGTAATTAAGCAATTGATTTTGAGCTGAGAGAGAAAGTCGAATCAAAGATGGGTTTAAATGAGGCGGAGGCAATGCACGTGTCCTTGCATGTGTTTTTCATGTATTTTGATGGAAATCCTCATGTCTTTTGTTTGTATTTCAACTGTGCTACGAGAAACACACAATGCACGTCCAAACATGAATGTCTAATGAATCCATACAACGCCCTGTCACATCAAGATGTGTGATTTTATATGCATGAAAGATCACTTTGCACGTAACGTGGGTGTTGCAGGAGTGGCAAGGTAATGAGAAAAAACTTTTAAATCAATGTCCGATCGCCAATCACGTGTGGTTTTCCAATAGTAGAAGTGGAAAAAAATGTAGTAACAATACCAGTTATAGACAAGGCAGTAGCAATAGCACTAGTTATAGCAAAAGCAATTGCGGTAGAACCAAGTTTAGTAAAATTAGTAATGAAAAAATAAGTTATAGTAAGAGCAATAGCAAAAACTCTCGTTATAGAAAAAAGTAGCAACGACATCACTAGTAACAACAACCGAAGCAGCGACAAAAGACTCTACAATAAAAGCAATTGTGGTAATACGAGTTAGAGAAAAGACAGTAATGACAAAATGAGTAACAGCAACAATGACAACACTTGTTACAAGAAAAGTAGGAGAAATAGTTCCAGTTAGAACAAAAGCGACAAGGATAGTGGCTATTGAAGGAAGAGCATCAACAGGAGCACCACTTAAATAATCAGACAAGTTATACATCCAATAGGAGAAACAAAATGGGGGTAGCAATACCAGATGTAGTGTCAGCTTTGGGAACAAGGTGTGTGCATGGTGTACGTGTTGTGCACATGCGTGCATTTGTGCTGGTTGTCATTAGGAGGGGACTGATTTTGTTTTGAATGTGCTTATGTTTGTACAGTCTGGAGGGATAAGTATAATCTCTCCCTCTCTATTTGTCTGTAAACGTGTATGAGTGTATGTTTATGTGTGTGTATGTGTATATGCTCCAAGGCAAGAGAGGGGGGCTGGTGGGGAGTAGAGTGTGGAGGAGGGAGGATCAGGCTGAAGTTTCTTTGTGTGAGCTAAGGGGATGTTGAGGTGTTGTAGGAAAGAGGGGTGCGAAGGGGAAGTTAGGACCAAGGTTTGCATATATAGGTAAGCGGGGGATACTCTGTGTGTGTGTGTGTGTGTGTGTGTGTGTTTGTGTGTGTGTGTGTGTGTGTGTGTGTGTGTGTGC
>SZWC01001615.1:38198-63235 GCA_023375785.1 Penium margaritaceum | reverse complement strand
CTTGGTCAAAGTGTCCATGGTGTAGGATATTGTGCATGCAGCCCATCTCATGTTCTTTGGGGTTGAGCAAGTATTCCATGCGGTCTCACCAGCAACCTCTAGTGTACCACAGCTATGTATGCAACTGTGCCACAGAAGAGAAAAAAACATGGATGACATCATGCACTTATGTCATGGGCAGCACCAACATTATGAACACTTGTGACCATATTACATCGACATCATGTGAACTGTGCACACAAGTACCATTTTTTCATCGCATCTAATCCGGAAGGGTACATGTAGGGATTACCCAGAAAAATTGAATGTGTGTATGCCCTACCTGGCATTCGGAAGAGTAAGACCAACTTACCCGGCGTTCGGAAGAATAAGACTGCCCTGCCCGGCAACCGACACATTAGTAATGCCCTATCCGGAGCATTTTAGAATAAGAACAATTAACCCGATTATTTAAACAATAATCAATGTATACACGTGACATCGGAGCATGAAGTAGAGGATGACGAATGCTGCCCCGAAACTTTTTCGACGCGATGATGAGATCTCCATCTTGTGGCAATCTTTGTCTTCTGCGGTCGGCGCCGAACTTGACGGTCAAACTTGTTCTTCGGCGTCGTCATGTACCCTTGCTCCTGTTGTACAGTCTGGCAAATTACTTCGCGACCAATGAGAACCGGTATGTGTTGCACCAATCACAGGTCGTGGCCAATTGCTTCGACCAACGACTCTGCAGAAGAAAATGTACGACGCGTTCCAAAGACACTAGCCGCGGCCGTCTAAATGTAGTTTCGCAACAGATTGCGGCATCCTGTCAAACGCACGTTGACTAATATGTAGCCTTCAGGGTCAATTTTTAGCTAAAGCGGTGGAAACGGTCATTTTGTCATCTTGCGATCCATTGTAACTATACTCAGCCGTCGATGTGTCATATCGATGATGGCATTGGTATTGACTGTCAATAATTGACATTTCCGCCGTTGATTTCTTACATCGTCGTCTGGCAGGAGAGTACATTGGTTGGAACATGTGCTAAGTGCTGGAACCGGTTATTGTGGGTACATTTCCCCAATTTTATTTACAGAGTAACCACATTCACTGGCTCATGTGCGGCTGGATATTTCTGTGCTTTCCTTCTCACTAAATTAACATCATACCTAAATTCAGATGTTGTAGGCATGCGTAAGCATCGGTCAGGGATGCAGATGGTGGAGTATAAGACTTGTACTCCTATTGGGCTATGTGTATGTAATGGGTAGACTGTATTATTTTTCCTGTTTTCATGCATGTAATACCCAGTAGAGTCATGTACATGTCAATTGGCTTGCCGTTTTCGGTTCCTTTTATTTACTTCTTACCCACATCACTACGTCTGGAATGTCCAGTATGTGCATCACCATAACCTTCAATTTTTTACATTGTGCACTAGTCCTGCTGTGCAAGTGCACTCTACCAGTACGTTGGAGTGTTTCACCCAACCAAGCATACAGGGCATATGACATGGTCAAAATCCACACATCGTCGGCACTAGTCAGTGTTGTATGATTTAGCACATTTGTTGATCACCCCAAAGGACATCGTTCATGGCCAATTATGGACACATCATCAACTCGTTTGTATTCTTAACTGTGTACTAGACATGTAGGCTTTAGGGCAATGCATAGTGAGTAGCTTTTCCATTACTAAGACATGCAACATGGACATTGATTGACAATGAAGAAGTATGTCATGATCAGTAGAATCATCGTAGTGACAGCACAGGTCCAGAATCACACTTCTACTTTGCTACGGCGAACCCATGTGTCCTATGCTCCTCAGAAGGGCCTGGTGATGGTATGCTGTGAACTGGGTTCCCTGACAGTCACTTCTTGTACACACAAACGATACAGAGATGGTTATTGCTTCATGCATACACATTGAAATTACTGGACAAGCAAGACAAAAGCAGCCTCATGCATACCTTAGACCACATCTGGCGTGTCGTCCCACTCCTCCACCATGTCGTCCCAAGCCTGTGCTTGTCGCCCGTTGTCCACGACCATCGTCATCATCTCCATCGATATCGTCCTCCTCTACCGTGTCATCTTCATCGTTGTCACCCTTGTTGTCGGAATCTGTGAGGTAGTACATCTTTGGGTCGTACACATCGTACGCAGTCATAGCTTGGCTCTTGTTCTGGATCATACTCCTACAACCCGCGCTGCATACTGGGCCCTGCTACTCTTGTTGTGCCACCTGCACCTGCACTCGAGGCTGCACCTGCACCCACACCAACACGTGCAGCACGTGCACCACCAGCACCTCCAGCTACAGCACTTGCACTTGCACCTGCACTCAAGGCTGCACCTGCACCCGCACCAACACGTGCAGCACCAGCACCTCCAGCAGCAGCACCTACACCTGCACCTGCACTCGAGGCTGCACCTGCACCCGCACCAACACGTGCAGCACCAGCACCTTCAACAGCAGCACCTACACCTGCAATAGCACCTGCACGTGCACCAGCAGCAGCACCTGCACGTGGGCCAGCAGCACCTGCACTTGCAATAGCATCTGCACCACCTGGACCACCAGCAACGGCACCCAAAGCACTTGCTGCTGTAGTTGCACTCGCTGAAATTCCAGCACCTGCACCAGCCAACCCCCCAGCACCTGCAGCGGCCAAACCTCCAGCACCTGCAGGCGGTATCGTTGATGTGCCTAGTACGGTACCCGACTGTGCACCTGTTACTGCTTGCTCTGTAGCTTCCGTTTCTACGGTAGCTGTTGCAGCCGCATCGACGCGTCGCAGACGCCGCCGTAGAGCCGCTGCTGCTGCTGCCTTTGCAAGGACCAACACCGCTTCATTCGTGCACTTGGTCTTTGTGTGCCCTTTCACACCACAACGAGGGCAAACGTAGTTCTTCTTGCGGGTATCCATCCGTCCTAGTCGCGCGCTTCTCGGCCGTCCTCTCCCGCGCTTCGGTCCAGGCTGAGTCCACGGTTTCTCCGTTGGGGCCTGCAGTGTGCGCGCATCAACTCCGGGCATGGGGTTGGCGTAAGTACTCTTGTACGCCATGACGGTGTAGTGCATGGCTGTCACTGTCTCCGGGTTTTCGCCTGCACATACACAGTGCACATACGGTTTTTAAACGGCCACCATAGGACAGTGACAGTGAGCACAGGTTTCCGTAGAGCTGTCTTACCTTTCTCCATGAGGTAGGCGCACGCGTGCTGGCATGGCATGCCCCACTCCTTGAAGGCGCCGCAGCTGCAATTACCGGCCGCCATGTTGACATGGCGGGCACGGTTGCTGTGTCCCATCACCACAACGGTACATGGACCTTCTTCCTGCATGCTGTACTCACGTGACATGACTGAAATGTTGAGCAGTCGCTTGGCGGGTGCAGGCGCCAGGTTCCCCTCACTTCCCTACACAAGCTTGCAGCGTTGTGACAACAACTGTTGCACCCATGTGTAGACCGAGACAAAGCAGAAGAAATGAAAGAGGCGCCTGCACTCGGCAATGCGGGCGTTCAGACTTTCCATGGCATTGGTGGTAGTGTGCCCACCTCTGTCGAACGGACAGAAGAGGCGGGCCCACTTCTCCTTCGGGATGCCACCCTCACAGTTGAGGCCCAGTAGAAAGACAGCGGCACGTGGATGAACACGCCGGAGCTGCGCCTCATAACGCTTCCACTCGGCAGTGGTCAGGGCGTGGGCAAGCCACCAAAACCAGTAGCCGGCCTGCTTACTGTAGTGCTTCCTGATGTTCTCGCGTAGATGTCAGGTACAGTACGTATGCACTGTACCGGGCATCTTCTCTGCCACTGCATAGATCAGCCCCTTATCTCGTTCGGATATAACCACCGTGCCCTCCTTTGCGGTAGTTGGATAGGCAGCAGCTAGATGAAGGCAGAACCACTTCCAATGATCTTCGTTCTCCACAGGAAACCAAGACCCAGGCCAACGGCACTGCGTTGTCATTTGCATCAAAACACTGGCAAATGAGAAAAACCTGTTTGTGCCCATTTTTCAGATGCGTCCCATCCATAGTGAGCAGCCGACGGACGTGGTCAAACCCGCGTCTTATGGCTCCGGGTGCGACGAAGGCACGGAGGAAAGCACCGTTGTTGTCGGCTTCCGCTACAGCGTGTGTGTGCGGATCCACCCGCTTCAACTGCATACAATCCACATGCACTCACGGAGAGCCTGTTAAGGATTGAAAGAAACAGCGGTAGAACACGTTACAACTCGGGTTACTGGAAAAAAAACTTACCTCCTCCACATACACTGGAAACAGAGCCCAGCTCTTGGCCTTGGGGCCCATGATTGCCTCCTGCGCCTTGGTCTTCGTGCGGTACACGAGGTGGGTGTCGATCTTCACGGCGGTTTGGACTTCCACAACCTCCTTCAACACCTTTGCGTTGGCTATAGGGTTGCGCTTAAGGGTCCCCGCAATCTGCCGGGCAACCCACCTTGTAGACCTGGACGGGTCACCACGACCGACCCCGGGTGTGCAGTGATGGCCATCTTTAAACTCGCTGCCGACAACCTCGCCAGACCTGCAGCTAACGTGTGCCCGCAGCTGCCACGGGCAGTCATTCTTCTTCCACTACCCGCACCTAGCAGTGAAGCGCCCTAGCTCACTGCGGACCCAAGCAAGGGTGATGCGGTTGTCGATAGCATAGTCCTCAACGGCCTGCCGACATGCCGCCATGTCGGGGACCTCATCGCCAGAAGGGAACTTTGGTTCAGGCGCTTTCCTCTTCGGTGCGGATGGGCCAGCCTCGTCATCAGAATACACTGCATGCGCACAACGAAGGATTAGATGTAGAACATAGTATGAAATCCTAAACGAAATACAGCACAGCAGGACATGAATTACCAGGAACAGGCACATAATAAACACGCCGGCCACAGGCCATCCGCAAATAGGCTGTGGCAGTCACGTGTTGCTGACTCGGACTTGAGTCACACGCAACTCTGAGCCTAGTGACGTCCATGGCGTATGAGGATGCAGAACCCGCACCAATGAGAGTGCGTAGAGGGGAAGAATGGGAGGGATGTGGGGACGATTGAACACCTGTGATCACGGTGTCATGCACTACGGAGTTGGGAGTGGATGGAGCACGGAGGATAGAGCTAAGGTGGACGTTTGCACCATGGTTGGAGGTGGAGTTCCGCCTCCGGCTGGAGGCCCAGCGAAGCTGTGCGACCATGTTGAAGAAAAGTGGGTAGAATGATAATTTTGCACAATAAAAAAACTGCAAGTACCCAGGAAGGAGTCGTACCTCCAGGGCCGGCCACTGGTTCCGTCTCCTCTGTGTCCATTCCGCAACGATGTGTCCAGTTGCGACTGACTGCTGAGGCGAGGACACCCACCAGTCGTGACCGGGGGCAAACGGCTGTGAACGAGGCTTTCGCTTCTTCCCTTGCCGGGTATGCACCATCACAAACAATGTGGACATTTGTGCACTGTGTGGGGGCATGCAGGGGAAAGGGGCACTAGTCCGAGACAGGACAGGGAGTTGTGAAGGGCAAGGTTTGGTGCATGGGTCATTCTCGATGCTTGACATTGACAATTGTTCACTGCATTCTGTCGTGGCATTCTCGTACGTTCAGATGCGGACGACGACGTCCCTGTGACATCTAGCTGAAGTTGGCACTGAAGTGGACGTTTACGAGGATGTATTTGATCATTCGGCTATTCATTCATACGTGCCGACGAATAATGGCACACTTCGGCCGCTTACAATGTTGAGAGTAAAATTCGCTGCAAACATTGTCAAAGAACACGAAAGGGGGACGGTGATTTGCGTCTGAAAACTTGGGGGTAAGACATTTGTTAACCTTTTTGTCGAAGTCGACGAGAGCCGATGGAAATGGTTCTATAACGCTGATGTCACTGTAAACTAGGACATTGAAACTTACCGTGAATCTCTGTTTCTTTATGAAAACAAAACGTGAATACCCATGTAAAGAACAAAAATTAACATGTTGCCTAGTCGGCGTTCCTCGCTCCGTCGACGGGGGCAATGTATTCCTATGTCTTCGGCCAATGGGCAGGGGAGTCTTATTATTTTATTCAGTGGACAGGGCGTCAATATATTTTGTTCGCTGGGTAGGGCGTCACCGACCCCCTTGCGGAATGGGTAGAAGGGTGATTTTTCTCAATCCGTAAAGATGCGAGAATAGTGAAAACATAACTCCCAAAATTTACTTATCTATGTGTGCCTAAATTCAGGCATGCATGGCACATACTCGAGGTCAGCATTTCTTGTTCCATGTTTCGGTTTCTGTGGTCAGAGTTTGCGGAGTGTGAGACTACGTGACTTTTGTGTGAAAAGCTGCTAGGAGGCTTCCTAGCCTTGCTGTCGTTGATGTGTCCACACTGTCTAGTGAGATGGCGCAATAGCAAACAAGCAGGTGCAAGAAACAACAAGGGTTAGGCTAGGGAGACGTGCAAAGTCTCATAAGCTCTAATAGCTAAGTAAAGTAGAGAAAAATGACAACTGAAAAGCACACAATGGCGCATGGCGTGTGACGCACGCGACAGTGTCAGTTTTTCCTAAAAACTGGCCCAAAACCACTGTGTTGGCCATAACTTTGTTCGAAGTCATCCGGACGCAACACTGTTTGAACCTAGAGATGCAAATTATCGAGCCAGACGCAACTAGTAGCATGCACAGGTCTGGCATTGATCTGTAGATAACAATGCAAAACATGCAAATTGGGCTCGAGAGCCAGTCCACATGGAAAACTTCATCGACTGCAGAAAAACTGCAGAGCACGCTAGAAAGCACCTGGGACACCGTGCCAGCTTTCTGGCAACTGCTCGTTGGTGGAGCCACCTCCTGTTGGTGCCCCGACACTAGCTGGGTGTGCACCTGGGGCTCTGCACGAGCATGGACAAGTCCGAGAGGTCACAGTAAGCTGTACAGACAGACGGGAATGACTCACATCACAGCACCTTCCCATGACCCGATGGTGCACATGTCCATACACGTGCAGAATCAATACAGGTCCGCAACAAAATGCTGAACAGTGCATACTTACACACCCCACTCTCAGCCAAATTGAGGTAAGGGGCGAAGCCCGATGGATTAAAGGGCCACCATGAACTTTTTGCGTACTAGTGCCTTGGTAAAAAAGGTAGCCTGTTGCATGTCCGTAGCGATTGAGATCATGGAGATCACCTGTCGCTCCACAAGATCATGCACAAAGTGATGTTCAACATCAATGTGTTTCGTGCGTGCATGAAACACACCTGAGTGCTCTGCAATAGCAAGACCGCGCTGGTTTTATTGTGTTAAATTGCTATAGAGACTGGTCTCAATCTCGATTGTCTCAGTTTTCTTCGTTTCATTGTCTCGTACCGCACTACACGGGACAGTCCTGATCTGTCTCGCACGATACGAGACGAGACCGAGACACGTCCCGCGTGACGCGAGATCAGGACAAGGTTCTTGTACCGAGGTGAAGTTTTGGTTCATTGCGTGACAACTGCCACGTGTGCCAAACGTGTTCGAACCAATCGCACAATGCATGGATGTGTCAGTAGGAAAAGCGGGCAGGTCCATTGCGGGCAGGTTATGGAGAGTCAACAAGAACAACCAATGTTAAAATAAACATTAAACGTTCGACAGAAAAAAATTCTTGTGAAGAAAAGAATTTATTCACGATTCGTTGTGTCTGTCAATTTTAAGTTGAGTGCCTAAAGAGTTTTTGCTTCATTGGAAAATATTCATTCACCCTTCGTACTTTTTTTTGTCCACGTAAGCTGGTTGTAGGTGGCCTAACACCGCCAGCTAGTCTTTTTCTTTTTTTTGTGACCAGTGGCCCAGAGGTGGAGTCGTCGGACGGGATGGCAGAGTGACATGTTACCCTTAGAACATAGGATGTGAATGATGAACTGGAGAGTTCTGTTTAAGATGATGTAGAGTATAGTTTGTATTTACACTGTTGCTCGTAGACAGAGTGATGTGGTCGCAAAGTTTCCTTTTTGCGGCGACCTCACTTCCGGCAGCTCGCTTTGTTGTTTCTCCTGCCACTTGCAAAGAGGACAATGCGAGGTTTTCTCAGAATCGAGCAAGACCAAGACAAGGCCGAGACTGGAAAACCTTTGTACCCGAGAAAAGGCGTTTTGTACTGAAGTGGAAAAAAATGAGTTCGAGATCGAGAAATCTCATCTCGATCTCTGCTTGTTACATCTCTGGTTGTTACAATGAAAACGATGCAAGACACAAAATGGAGCAACTAACAGAAAATATGCTAGAGCCACACTGCCTCGGAAGCCTCAGCACCTAGCGCAACATAATTAGCCTTTGATGAGCTACTTGTAACATAATCCTGCTTGCCGATGCGCCACTATACAGTAGTGACATCCAGTAGGATCACGTACCCTATCCGACTATCCCCATCACGGCTCCACGCCCTATCACTGTCTATGTAGCTGTCGACCACCACTAACGAGTCTAAGGTAAGGCATTGAGACCATGTACCGCACCACTCGGATATCCGCTTGAAGGGCTCTCATCGAGGACACCGCAAAAACCGTGCAAGGAGGTTGACAACGAAGGCGATGTTGGGTCGTGTGGTAGTGGCCAAGTACATAAGAGAGTCCATGAGGCGCAAGTACAAGGTCACGTCTACTGTCTTTCCCACATGTGCTGGATCATCGACCTTATGAGCATCCTCTCCATCAAACGTGATGGCGGTGGAGGCTGTTGGAACTTCACCAAGGAGGTCACCAAACTGCTCCCCCATAACGCGAGCCTAACATAAGCGATGCTGGAAGAGTGTCCGCTGCTGACGATCGCATACGATCTCCATCCCAAGAAACACAGCTAAAGGACCAATGTCCTTTATCCTATAGGCAGCTTGAAGGATTGCCTTGGCCTCCTTCACGGCCTCTATCAAAGCCTGCACCGTGTGCTATATTTCTCATTTATCTTTCAACAGCAGGTGATTGTAGTGCACGCGAAGTTGTTCCGGATCTCCGGTGGTGCGAGGGATTCATGCCACACTAGGCTTAACTGCTTGAGGGGTACAACCACTTTGTTTGACAATGTTAGGGCAGTCGCCTGAGCTATTGACCCAGCTGCGCCAATCTCTTGCGTCTGTTGGATGGCCTTTAGATCGATGCACCAACTTAAAGCAAAAACGAGGCCACAAGGTCAATCTTGTTTTTTTATTGTTGACTCCAGCATCGGTGAAGTACACCTCAAAAATCGTCAGCGACATCCTCATTGTCGGTCCTTTTGAGTTCGCAAGATCGAACGCCTCTGGGAATATCGGTCGAATATGGGGTTCACTCGAGATTAGGATGTTTCTCTCAATGAGCACTACTTCACGCGCGCGGGGGTTACGAAGCTCCTTCATTGCCGTATTGAGTTGCTGGCGTAGATGGGCTATCAATTCCCGACAACTTCTGGTACAAATCCTCGCTTGTTGGCCAGTGCCTCCCATCGCGCCACGTGTCGTCCTAGTGGACAGCGACGGGTGCGAAGGGTTCGCCGAGCATGAGGGATTCGTCACCGGGCTGGCGGTCGGGTTTGTCGGTGTTGTGTCATTCATCCGAAAAGTCACCGATGTTGTCTGGTTCGTCTCGAGAGCTTCGTTGTTCATGTGGTGGTGATCCTCCATCATCAGAGTCTTTGCTAGCTACTGTTGCTCGTCGTTGGGTTTGCTCGCTTTGCCAACCGTTAACGTCACCAGGTCTGCGATTTTCTGAACAGTGAAGATGCACTGAATACTCGTGCGAGGTTGTCGCCTGGTAGTTAATGGATTGGCTGCCACTCTAGTGCCACTTCACTCTGTTACCAAGTGTTACGATGAGTGGAATATAGGTGGTTCACAAGGATGAATTGCGGAAAAGTAGATTGTTCTATGAATTGGGAAAAATGGATACATTGTATTAAGTAGCAAGTGTACCTTGATGATAAGTGTTAAACAAGTCGAGCATCTGTATAGAATGACGAGAATCACAATGAGACATATGTCAGGTCCTTTGCGCTTGAGCCGAGCGACATGTGTGAGGTCACGGCGTGAGTGGTTGCTTCGAGAAGCTCCGCCAAAAGTCAGGGGCTTGGAGAATATCGAGGCGCAGTTATATAAAAGTCTAGTGCTGTCCAGAAGTCGTCTGAACAATATTGAAACATCGACATGGTTTGCGATACTTGTGTCAAAAACTCTAGAAAGTGTCAGAATCTTTTGGAATTGAACACTACTTGTCAAGGTAGGTGGTTTAAATTGTTATATCCCTGACGTATACGAATCCTTAAACTCCTGAGGGGGAATTTTTTTCATTACGATTCTAGCCCACCGCGTGTTGACTTCAGGATTTCTACGCTGTTTGGCTGAGGAAATTTCGGCCATCTGTCTTGCCCTCATGTGTTCCGTTCTAAAACAATTTTGACAACTTCGACCACCTTCCAGAAAGGTCGACAGAAATGCTACAAAGTATATTGATGTTTTGATATTGTTCGGTTGACTTCTCCACGGCACTAACATTTTATATAGAAGCGCCTTAATATTCTCAAAGCCCCTTGACTTCTCGACAGAGTTTCTTGAAGCAGCAACTCATAGTGTAACCTCACAAGCATCGCTCAGCTCGAGTACCGAGGACTCGACATATGCTCCATCGTCATTATATGTATTGTATATATGTACTAAGTATTTCGACCCTATCGAAGTACACTTACTGCATGATATAAATTATCCCTTTGTCCCAAATCATCAAATTTCGCTTGTCCCGCACCTCCTCCTTGTAAAGCACCTACCTTCCGCTCGGCGTAATATTAATGTCCTCGGCTGATTGGCGTATTTTCCTGAGGTGGACGCCCCGATGGCCACCAATGTAAGGAAAACAAGGGTCAAAGGCTGCGCGCAAGGTGTGCATGGGTTATGAAGTACGAAGTATGATGAACATGCATGAAACATTGGAGGTAGAAAAAAGAGATGGCAAGGAAAAGTCATTTTTCTCATCCAAAAATTCATCTGATTTTTCTATATGTTTGGTGGATGAAAGAAGAATCAAGAACCACTTTGTTTGTACGTTCTTGTCAAGCGAGATGAGAGAGAAGCTAATTATGTGTTAAAAAAAATCAAATAAATATTTGAATCAAATTGAATCACAAACGTGTTTATACCCTAGAAATTGATGCAAATACATTCGTAACAATGAACTGTTTTTTATCTATTGCATGGGGTTGCAATGCTTATGGTATGGGCGACTGAGATGACTCTAGTGCCTTTTGTCTTTGGTGGCTCATTTCCGACCGAGCACAAATTCGGTCCTCTTTTGTTGTGTAGCGCTGGATTGAGCGAAGGGTCAAGATTAACCCTACTTTAGATTGGCGTTCACTCGATCCACAGGAAGGTGGATCTAGGAATGCCCTCCACGTTGCCTGTAGTCCCTGTCGGGGCCATTTGGGAGGGTCTTATATGCTTTGGGACATCCTACAAAATGAATGCCTTCACCTCTCGTCTTCTGCACATCCTCCAAGTGGGATGTTCCATTGCATGGTGGGTTTTGTTTCACATCCATCTTGTTAGTAAAATGCAAGTAAGGAAAAACATAGCACACACCTTGTTCACTGGAGGGGTGAATCTAACATTGTAGTTGAGCTCCCAAAAGTGGACAGGGTGTAACAGAAGACGAGGGAGAGAAGAATTTAAAGAAGTGAATGCTAAACGGAAAACAATAAGGATAATTTGTTAAAGAAAAACCCCATTCGCGGTGTTCAGTGACACTTGTATGTGAAGGACGTAACACAACCTCACCCTTGTAAACCACCTAAGTGCCGCTTGGCGTACTAGCATGTATGTGCTTGCAGTTTTGACACTTTGTGTTGAATTACTCTCACTATTGATTGAAGAAATCTTAATTGCCCGAAAAACCTTGTGATCCACAATTTGTACTTGTTCACCATCGATGTGTTACAAATGAGACGTACACGAGTCCCTAATCTTTCTGAGTGGGCATTTCTTTCATCACACAAACAGCCCATCGCGTCACGAGACCGTGATATTCACTCCGATGGTCGAGGGAAAACCGGCCAACTACCCCCGCCCTTAGTGAATCTTCCTGAACCTTCTGCCAATGTCGACCATCCTCGCGAATCTATGACAGAAGTATCACGACCTTTCGGTCAAATTCTCGATACACCGAGGAGAATATGGATTTATGAAGATACATCTCGCATCTTCATCGTCGATTCTCGAAGCCCCCCACTTTCTCGGTGGACCTTCTTGAATCCGACCACTCACGACGCGACTCTGCACGCGTCGCGCGACAATTGAACCAACGACCCCGACTTTGCCTCATTCGCAACTCGACACTTGTATGTATGTGTTCAACCATTTTGAACACAACTTCTCCTTGTTCATCACCCATGCTCCGTTCGGCATAACACTTGGTGTCAGAGCGCAACGGTGCTGGAGAGGCATCTTACTACTTTACCCATCTGGAGGACTATCTTGCACAAATCATCAACACATCTCGTACAACAAGACTTCGTAGACTTCGCGAGTACGATGTGAGGCAAGCGAACGCAACCGACGACCAGCAGCGGGTCTTCGGCGACGAGTTTGGCGATGGAGGAGCAGAATGTGCCGATGCACGCGAACCTTGAAGCGACAGAAAATGCTAGCGTGGCAGGCTATGCTGCAGATGGAACAAATCCTATGGTTTTGACGACCAATCCTGTCACGGACCCAAAGGTGGTAACCAAGCCGTCCCTACCAACAGCTTCGACGACGACAGCAGGAATGACATGTGGCACTGGACGACACGTGAGGATCAAGGAGGAACTGGTAAACCAGATCTCCTTGCTCGAGGGGATCAACAGCCATCTACTCCAACAACTCAACGTCGCGATAGAGGCCCTCCGCAACGCAAGTGCACGAGAAGCAGTGCTCATCGAGAGAAATTCCAAACTCTCGAGCAAACGCAAAATCCGTCCGGCTCCACCAAAACCGTTCGATCCGGCAAACTCAAAGGGACCGACGGTTCAGATGTGGCTGACTAGTCTGGAGGTGTAGTTCACCGCAGCTGGGGACAATGACATTTAAAAGAAAATTGACCTCGCGGCTGCGCTTTTGCGTGGCATGGCGCTAAGTTGGTGGTCTGATCTAAAGACCATCTAACAGCAGAAGGAGACCGGCGGCGCATCATCAATGGCCAACGACGCGCGTCTCATATCGCCGAACGCAGGCGTTCTACCCTTGGAGCAGATCAACCCACAGTAGCAAAACGCACTGACGCCACCAACCAACATGAACGAATTCTCGCGCGTGATTCTCACATGTTTTGGACGACTAAATAAAAAGTCTGACGCACGGTATAAGCTCCAGCGTCTTCGTCAACAGTCGAGTGTGGCAAAGTATACGCAGAGATTCCGTGAGATCATCACTGGAGCAGGCATCACCACCGACGAACTCTGTTTCCACAACAGCCTCGAGCGAGATATCCGGTGAGCAATCGCTATTTTGGGCATAAAAAACGAACTACCACGGATGATTGCAAGAGTAGAAAGGACCGAAAGCGCTGACTACAATGCTCGGATCCAGAAATGCTACAGTTGGCGACCTCCTAACCACAATTATTGTGGAAGTGGAAATAACCAGTCAGCGGACTCCTTGCTTGCGATGGAGGTTGGCGCCGTCGACCAGAGAGATACGCAAACCTGCCACAACTACGAAAGTTCGGGCACATCGCTCGCAATTGTCCAAGCAAGCAACAGGCCAAAATGGGGAGGAAGTTGCATAAAATTGAGTCAGGAAATGGCAAAGGGTAGGAGTGAAAGACACAAATCTTGTCCCCGTGGAGCAATCTCCTCCGAATGATTGCCTATCCGAACGGCCTACCTTGCTGCAGAGGGTTTCTGAGGTGGCAAAGTTCGATGAGGGGTACGAGGAAGAACAACCGGTGATACAACTAAAATTCCAGCCTCGTGGATGTACAAGCCGCAGAACGGTATCAGCACTATTGGATGGAGGAGATTCACACATCTTCGTGAGCAACGACATGGTTCGCAAAATGAGTTTGCAGACGAAATCAGGGGTGTTTGAAGGAAAAACCATCGATGGGAGATTACAATTACGAAGACTCTGAGAACCACTATGACTACAAGTGGAAGATCTACGTGTTGTAATGGTCTGGAGGTCTTGTTCAATGAGCGATCACAAAATCATCCTCGGACGAGATTTCCTGTATTGGCATAATCCGCAGGTGGATTAGAATAGCAGCGGCATTTATGTGGAGATTGAGGCGCGAAACAACAACTTCCACACGTGAGACGGAAGCCAACAGCGGAAGCAGCAGAGGTGGAAATAGCAAAGGAAGCTGCGGTAGCCGAGAAGCGACAGCCTGTGCAGCAGATATCGCTCAACGTGGCCAAGTATTGCATACGATGAGGAGCTCGTGCGTGGCTCGTACACCTCGAGCCAATAGAGGAGGTGGAAGTGGTACAAGTTGACTCATCATCCTCATCGGCCTCATCAGCCCGATCAGCCTCATTGGTATCAACAAAGTTCGCGATGGTACTTGAAGAGTTTGCACCACTCATCTAGGAGTTTACGAACGTCTTCCTTGATGAACTCCCGAGAACCTTACCTCCTCAACGATACACCAACCATCGCATTGAACTGAAACCAGAAAACAGACCTACCGTTCGAGGGGCCTATTGGATGAGTGATCAGGATCTGACCGAGCTGAAAAGGCAAGTCGACGAGATGCTCGGTGAGGGGTTCATCCGCCCATCCACGTCACCATACGCTACACGAGTACCGTTCGTAAGAAATAAAACTGATGAAATGCGGATGTGTTTGGATTATTGGGCGTTGAACGACGCTATCATCAAGAACCGCTACCATCTTCTCCGAGCTGATGAGCTTTTCGACCAACTTCGAGGGGCTTGAATTTTCAGCGAAATTGACTTGTGCAGCGGATATCACCAGATTCCTGTAGCAGATGCCGACATAAGAAGGACGGAGTTCCTAACTCGCTATGGGCATTTTTAGTTCACGGTTATGCCATTCGGACTGACAAATTCCCCGACGATGTTCATGGCGGCAATGAACAACATTTTCTGGCCATATTTTGACGATTTTGTTGTGGTGTACCTCGACAACATTTTGGTCTATAGCCGCACCCCGGAGGAGCACGATGAACATCTTTAAAAAATCCTTGAATTTTTGCAAAGAGAGAATTTTTTTGGAAAACTCTGGAAACGCGACTTCGATCGCCGATCGATCGATTTTTTTGGTTCACCGCATCAACGGTGGACGGATCACCATGGATTAAAAAAAGTGGCAACAGTCACTGATTGGCCGACGCCGACCAGGGTTTGAGACGTACAAGTTTTCCTTGGCTTCTGCAATTACTTCCGGCGATTTGTATGGGATTACGCCCGAATGTCAATGCCTCTTTCCCACCTCAATCGAAAAGAAAATGAGTGGCGATGGGGAGACATCGAACAAGAAGCGTTCACGGCTGTGCAAAACACTCTGACCTCGGAGCCAGATCTAGGATTAGCCGATGCAACGGTCGACTACGGCATGGACGTAGAACGAGCCATCGATGTAGTCTTCCAGTAAGACCATGGCAACGACGAGCAATCGGTCGCCTACATGTCTCAAAAACTGCGAGGAACGGAACTCAACTTCGCCGTACACGAGAAACCAATGCTCGCTGTCGTAGAGGAATTCAAGACATGGCAGTGTTATCTGGAGTGCCGCCGATGAATCGTGCACACCGACCACCATGGGTTGAAATACTTGAAGACGTAGCCGAACCTCAGTTGACGTCAAACCCGATGGATGGAGCTACTTGAATCCAGGTTCGACTACGAAATCGAGTACCGGCCAGGCAAAATGAACCCGGTGGATGCACTCAGCTGCCGACCAGATTTAATGGCTAAGGTAGCAATGCTATAGGTATAGCAAGACCCGTACCTCGAGCTTCTGTTCACACGAGGCTACGACCAGCAAAACGGGTACGACAAGGTGAAATTCTGGTACGACGTACCCTATTGGCGACGGCGATTCACTCGCCAGGTGGTCGTTCCCCCGTACGACGAGCTTCGCCGTGTGCTGCTCGAAGAATGCCACGACACAAGACCAGGTGGACACTTAGGAAAGGACAAGATGCTGAAGAAGCTGAGGAAGAATTCCTGGCTGGACAAGATGCAATCCGACGTGGCCAACTTGTGTCACTTGTGACACATGTCAGTGACAAAAATCCCGTCGCACACGGCCACCCGAACTTCTGCAACCGCTCCCTATTTGGACGGAACCGTGGGCTGACATCTACATGGACTTTGTCACAGGATTACCTGTCATACCTGAGGGATATGACACAATTCTCCAGATCGTCGACAGGTTTTAAAAGATGTCCCATTTCAATCCCAACGACAACCACCGTCACCGTCGAGGGAACAACACACCTATTTCTAAACATCATTGTGCGGCTACACGGTGTACCGAGAACTATCACGAGCGACAGAGACAGTCAATTCACTAGCAATTTTTGGCACGAACTCATGACTTGCTACGGCAGCACAGTTCTGAGAAAATGCGTGGAAGCGTCCTAGCGATATTGCCACTGACTAGGCGTCAGTGCCTGGTCATACGGTGACGACAGCCACAAGTCGTGCACACAACGGCAAGGGTCTGGCTAGGGGACACAAAGCAAAGTGTCAGAATGCTTCAATAGCATTTGCACAGAGAAATGACAGATGTCAGTAAGAAGTTTCCTAGAACCTTCCTAACCACTTGCCGCGACACTAGGCGTCAGCGCCAGGTCAGCGTGTGACAACAGTCACAAGTTAAAAACAAAACTGAAAGGGTCTGGGTTGGGACACGAACAGAGTGTCAGGAAACTCAAAACTGAATATAATTGCAGAGAGAAATGACAAATGACAGGTCCAGGGCATAAATACCTGCCGCGGCGCACGGCGGGTGTCGCACGCGGCAGTCCAAGAGCTGTCCTAAAACCGGCCCAAAACCACTGTTTTGGCCGCAACTCTGCGCACAGACATCCAAACGTAACACCGTCGGAACCTAGAGATGCAGAATCTTGAGCCCGACGCTACGACTGGTCACACGCACAAGTCCGGCATCGATCGGTGAACGGNGTGTCAAACATCATGCAAAGAGACAAAGAAACAAGGTCTCCTCGTGACTCCGGAAGAATGTCTCCGGATATCCGGGTCTCGACCACATCATGCATGGATCACACATAGCACATGGGGACAAAGGGTCTCCACATCACACCGGTGGAACTCACCAGGTGCGCGGGTCTCGACCAGCATAACCTCAATCACAACGTCATGCCACATCCAAGCAAACTCGCTGTCCTCACAAGAGTGTCAGGCCAAAGCCCACACACCAACACTCCCCCTGGGCTGTACACCTAACAGTATGGCTCCCCCATGGCCACATAACCCTGCACAGCTATAGCAACGGCGACGGCGATGATGGTGGGATGTGCATGCACATAGCCTCACTCCACGGCATCGTCATCGCTGTCGTCGTCGTCACCACTGTAGTCGCCACTGCTGTCGTCACCTGGTGCTGCGACGAGGGCACGGCTGAGGGCCCCCTCCAACTGCATCGCCTCCTGTATGTATGCCAGCTGCTGGGCTGCATGCTGCCACACGGACTGCGCTGCGTCGAGACGCGTGTGCAGTTCGTCGAGCTCTGCTGCGGCAGCCTGCTGGCCAGCTGCATCTACGGCGTACAGGCGGTCATTCACGGAATGAATCTGATGACGGACCTCCATCATGTGCGCATCGGCGCGAGTCACTGCCTCCTGCATCCTCGTCTCCTCGTCGCGTAGGAAGCTCTCCACGCCAACAGGCAACTCAGCTGCTACCTGATCACCAGCTGCTCGCAGGGGGTCGCCACCACTCAGCGCGTCCGCATCTGTAGCAGTTGCACAAGAAGGGGGTGGTGCTACGGAGTCAGTGGCTGCTGCTGACACACTTGACACTCGGGTGTCAGGTGGCCAGACGTCGTCATCCGTCGGTGTAAACGCCGAGCCCCTGGTGCACAACCAATCGTCCACCTGCTGTTGTGCGTCCGCCCGTCGCCAACGTGCATCCTGTAGGGACCACTCCGCCGCCTCGAGACGGGTGTGCACATCCTCCATGCACTCCTCAGCAACCTGTCGTGCAGAAGCATCTGTAGTGTACCAACGGCTGCTGGCCTCCCGAAGCTCAGTCATGAGACTCTGCACATGCGCCTCCGCTCGAGCCACCACTGCCTCCTGCCCGTCGACCGCGGAGCGTAGGCACTCGGGTATAGGAACTGTAGCCTCCAGTGTAGCTGTGTCATCAGCTGGAACCGCCATGGTGTCAGCGACATCGGTCAAGGCAACGAGGGGACGGAGGTCTGCAGCACGCTCTGCATCCTCCATGTCGCACACGTGGACGTCTGCTGTCGCCGAGAGGCCATGTCGTGCTCGTGCCGCGGCTACTGCAAATACGGCAGCGCACTGGGCCTCTACATCTGCCTCCGACCCTGTATGAGACCACTCCACAATGGACGACTGGTCCTCATAGAGGAAGTCCGCCTCGTCCTGGCAGTCCACCACCTCCTCCTGTTGCCCAACACTATCTGCCGGAACCACCTGGGCGTCGACCGTGGGCCGAGCATCAGCATCTGTATCACCTGCTCCTCCTGCTACTGCTCCTGGCACCATGGCAGCTATCTCCACACAAGCTAATGCTAGAGCGTGCGCATCGTCGGGCGCAGCTCCGGCATCGGCCGTCGTCACGTCATCCGCCAAAACATCGACGATCACCAACTCCATCCCCGACTCTGACTCAGCATCGGACCAGTCCTCCTCTGACGAAGAGTCTCCATCACAGCGAATATCTCCCCCCGCTGAACTCTCCGCTAGCTGAGTCTGCTGCATGGCGTCATCCGCCTCAATCATCCAGCTCTGTAGAGCAGTCGCATCACCAATGCCGAGCTCCGCCGTGGTCATCAGCGTACAAACCATCCCCTCCACGACTGACACCTCGGCAGGAGCTGTGGGGACTCGGCAGGCCAACCCGTGGACAGGAGACGAGGGGATCTCGTCACTTGAGGCTCCTCCCACAGCCGCGTCTACTGCCAACGTGGCTGTGGTAAACCCTGTCGCGACATCGATGGCTGCCGACACACCCACTACCTGGACGTCTGGCGACACTCCACTGGTCGCGGAACGGACGTCTGCTCCACATGTGCCGGCTGACACTGCTACTGCTACTACTGCCTCATCCACTGGTACTGCCCCTCCTGCCTCTGTGGTCTCTGCTACGTCAACTGTCGTCTCCATCTCCATGTCTGCCTCCAACGGCGCGACAGACCACTCGTCCGTCGCCGACTCCACGTCGCCCTGTCGTGAAGCACCGTCTGTAGTATCTGTCATGCACTCTCCGGTGGTCGTCGGCGGACACTCCATCCCTCCCTCGACCGACGCACCGGTAGAAGCTGCGAACGGGTGCCACACTAACCCTACAACTGGGGAGGAGGGAGTCAGCTCCGTAGTGATGTCTGCCGCAACTGTGTCTGCTGCTGCCTCCTCCACACGTCTCGCCAAACGTGCTATCCGCCGCCTCGCGTGCCGAGTCCGAGAACGACGATGGCGAGCTGAAAAGACTCCCACAGAAGCGGAGGGGTCACTGGTCGGGATGACTCCAACTGCCTCCAACACNGGTGGTCGTCGGCGGACACTCCATCCCTCCCTCGACCGACGCACCGGTAGAAGCTGCGAACGGGTGCCACACTAACCCTACAACTGGGGAGGAGGGAGTCAGCTCCGTAGTGATGTCTGCCGCAACTGTGTCTGCTGCTGCCTCCTCCACACGTCTCGCCAAACGTGCTATCCGCCGCCTCGCGTGCCGAGTCCGAGAACGACGATGGCGAGCTGAAAAGACTCCCACAGAAGCGGAGGGGTCACTGGTCGGGATGACTCCAACTGCCTCCAACACAGAGCGCAGGGTGTCAGATGTAGAGCTAAGGTCAGGAGGCGTGGCATCGTCAGGTGACGAAACTGACGGAGGTGAGGATGGCGAGAAGGAAGAAAGAGGTGTGGGAAGCGGCATGGTGGCAACAGCCCGCTCGGAGACCACATGGTCTGTGAGCTGTTGAACCATGCGCTTCAGACCCTGGAGCTCGGCGTACACCACCGCCATAGCTCCACTGAGGGGCGCGACTGTATGAGCTGATGTATCGGAGTCGGATGGTGGAGTAGGGCGGGACTGTAACCAAGGCGGTCGCCACCCAGCAGGGCGCTGGCGACACTGGCGCCAGCCATGGTGTCCGTCTCCGCAAAAGTAGCAGGCAAAGCCGTTGGACGTATGAGGCGTGTGCCACGGCTACAACTGCCACCGTGGACGCGGCATCTGCCACGTATGCACAGCCGGTGCCAGCCACGGCGCCGGCTGCATTCCCTACCACGCCAGTGTGCTCATCTCAAGAGGCTGACGCGCGTGAGTGTACCAGACACTCGCTCCCGCTGGCTCAAGGCCACAGGGGGAGGTGGACCGTCAAAGCGCAGTCGCTCAGACGTGCTACGACACCGTCAGGAGGACGGTCACCACCGCGCTAGTGGTGCGCTGCTGTGCGACCTCAAGTCGCCTTCGGTGCTGATTCTGCACCGGGTGCCATCGTCAGCCGACGGCTGTGGCCTCAAGCCACCTTCGCTGCTGCTGCAACTACTGCGACTCTCGCAGCAGCTGCTGCTACTGCGGTTTCCGTCGTCAGCCGACGGTGGTGGCCTTAGGCCACACTTAAAAGGTGAAAATAAAAAAAATAAAAAGACTTAAAGACAGAGTAAAGGGGACCCCCCCTTTTTTNCTCGACCCTCGCGGCGAGCTCAGAGGAGGGGAAGGCTCGCTCCCCCCCCTCGCGTGCAGCCGGCCGGAGGCCTCCCGTCGGCCTCCCTTGCCCCTCTCGGCCGGCGGGAGGCCGGCGTTTGGCCGGCACGCGCCGGCTCGTGCGCCGGCGCTCGGCCGGCGCTCTGTCGCGCCCCCGTCGGCACGACAGGCCCGACCGAGGGGACCCCCCACCCGGACGTGTCCCTCGCGTCGGGCCCCCTCAGGCCCGACGGCAGCAGTTGCTGCAGCAACTGCTGCTGTGGTTGCTGCAGCAACTGCTGCTGCGGTTGCTGCAGCAACTGCTGCTGCTGCTGTAGCTGCTGCTGCTGCTGTTGCCTGCTGCTGCTGGTGCTGCTGCTGCGGCTGCTGCTTGCTGCTGCTGCTGCTGCTGCTGCGAATGCTGCTACAGCAGCTGCTGCAGTTGCTCACCGCCGCCGCCGCTGCTGCTATGACTGCTGCCCTCCACCGTTGCTGCTGCTGCTGCTGCAATGCTGTTGCTGCTGCTGCAATGCTGCTGCTGCTGTTGTTGCTGCTGGCGCTGCAGCTCGCGCAATGCTGCTGCTGATGTTGCCGCGCTGCTGCTGCTGCCCGCGGCTGTTGCTTCCGCTGGTGCTGTGCGCTGCCACTGCAGCTGCTCGCTGCTGCTTCCGCTGCGAGCTGCTGCTGCTCGCAGCCGCCGATTCGCGCTGCGAGCTACTGCTGCGAGCGAGCTGCTGCTGCGAGCTGCTTACCTTTTTTTTTCTTTTTTCTTGTCAAAATGCCCAGCCAGAAACGACTGCTGCTGCCACCCGGTGCTGCTGCTGCTGCTGCTGCTGCTGCTGTAGCACCAGCACGCTGGTGGTGCTGCTGCTGCTGCTGCTGCTGCTGCTGCTGGCACAAAGGCAGCGCCACTGCTGTGGTCTCACGTGGTGGGAAGGCTGCGTCGACGGCGATCGGCTGTCTCGACAGGCCCGATGGATCTGCTGCAGCGGTGACTCTCACTGCTGCTGCTCTGCTGCGTCTCTGCTGCGCAGCTCAGTGAGAACTGTCTCACTGCTCTGATACCATAAGAAGTTTCCTAGAACCTTCCTAACCACTTGCCGCGACACTAGGCGTCAGCGCCAGGTCAGCGTGTGACAATAGTCATAAGTTAAAAACAAAACTGCAAGGGTCTGGGTTGGGACACGAACAGAGTGTCAGGAAACTCAAAACTGAATATAATTGCAGAGAGAAATGACAAATGACAGGTCCAGGGCATAAATACCTGCCGCGGCGCACGGCGGGTGTCGCACGCGGCAGTCCAAGAGCTGTCCTAAAACCGGCCCAAAACCACTGTTTTGGCCGCAACTCTGCGCACAGACATCCAAACGTAACACCGTCGGAACCTAGAGATGCAGAATCTCGAGCCCGACGCTACGACTGGTCACACGCACAAGTCCGGCATCGATCGGTGAACGGACAATGCAAAACATGCAAATCAGGCTCAAGAGCCAGTCCACCGAGAAAACTCTAGCGCCTGCAGAAAAACTGCAGAGCACCCAAGCAAGCACCCGGGACGTCGTGGCAACCGTATGGCAGCTGCTAGTGGCTGGATCCACCAACCGTCAGTGCTCCGGCGCCAGCTGGACCCGTAGCTGCCACGGCTGTGGCTCATGACGGGTGGAAGCCACACATACCAACAGTCAGGTCCATGGCATAAGTACCTGCCACGGCGCACGGCGGGTGTCGCACGCGGCAGTGCAAGGTCTGTCCTAAAGCCGGCCCAAAACCACTGTTTTTGCCGTAACTCAGCGTAGACAAGTCAGAACGCTATGCCGTCTGAACCTACACGTGCAGAATTTCAAGCCGGACGCTACGCCTGGTCACATGCATGCATCCGGCAACGAACGGTGGACACACAATGCAGAGACATGCAAATCGGGCCCATGTCCAGTCCACGGATAAAATCCTACAAGCTGCAGAAAAACTGCAGAAGGTCCCAGACATCATCCAGGACTCTGGGGTGACCGTCGATCAGCTCCGAGCAGGTAGTCCACCACCAGACGACGTTCCGGTGCCACATGGGTCCGCATCAGGGATCTGCACGAGCATGGACACGGCCGAGTGGTCACAGTAAACTGTACATGTCGACATTAACGTCACAAATCAGAACAAGTTCAACTTTCAGCGGCGTTTCATCCTCAAACCGACGGTCAAACCAAAGGGACCAATCAGACGCTCGAATATCTTCTCCAAACACTATGCGAACCTCACGTGACGGATTGGGCACAAAAACTCTCGATCACCGAAATCGCATATAATGCGACAGTTTCCACCGCAACGGGGAAAATTCCACGTGAAGTGGTGTATGGAAAACTCACCGCCACACCAGCCGGACTACAAAGTCGCAGCAACATTCCCGTGGTCGACGTTCAACGTCGAGACTTCTTTACTATCTGGGAGGAAACACGAAAAATCCTCGCGAAGACAAGGAGGGATGAGTCGAGCAAGTGACCAACATCACAGCGACAACGTTTTCGTCATTGGAGACAAAGTCCTTCTCAGCTCGGCTAACATCAAACTCCGCGGAGCAGACTGTTCAAAGCTCAAACCCCGATGGTTGGGACCGTTTGAGATTGAGCACATGCAATTCCCCGTGGTTGCACGACTCAAACTCCTCGACACTATGCAAGTTCATTCGGTGTTCCATATCAACAGACTCAAGCACTATTGAGACCCTGGAGAGAACTTCCCCGATAGGGATATCCCGCCCCCTCCTCCCGTTCAAGTGGACGAAGATAAAGTACGTCATCGAGGACATCCTTGGCCATTGACGAAGATGCAAAACGACAGAATATCTTGCCAAGTGGCACGGCTATGACGCTGCGCATAACAGCTGGGAACCCTACGACAACCTCTGAGATGTCGATCACCTAATCGACGGCTATTACCGTCGTTACCGGGGCACATCTGTACACGCACTGGGACGTTGTGGCTAAAAGGGAGGGAAGTATTATGTACCAGGCGTACACGAGTCTCTAATCTTTCCGACTGGGCATTTCTGTCATTGCAAAAACAACCCATCGCGTCGCGAGACCGCGATATTCACTCTGATGGCCAAGGGCAAACTGACCGATTGCCCCTGCCCTCATTGAATCTTCCCGAACCTTCTGACAACTTAGACCATTCTCGCGAATCTATAACATAAGTATCACAGTCTTTCAGCCGACTTCTCGATGCACGGAGAAGAATATGGATTTATAAAGATGCATCTCGCATTTTCACTGTCGATTATCGAAGCCCCCCGATTTCTCGGCCGAGCTTCTCGAATCCGACCACTCACCACGCGACTCCGCACGTGTCGCTGGATAATCGACTCAACGACCCCGACTATGCCTCATTCGCAACTCGGCATCTGTATTTATATGTTCGACCGTTTCGACACTTGTCACTGAAGTACACTTACCTCTAATTATATATTCCTGAAGTGTCTCAAATTCTAAATGATGTTCTTCTTTGAAAATTCTCCCTGTTCACCATATGCGCTCCGTTTGGCATAACACTATGTATCTCCCAGCATAGCAAGTTCTGCCCGGATGAGTGTTGTATGTTGGGGTAACTTGAAATGAATTCCCAGATTGAGGACAAGAAGTTCTTGGGGTCGCCGGAACTGGGGCAAGTTGGGATGCAATGGGAGTAGTTCAAGGTTCAGTACACGATGTGCGCTGGTTCATTGAATAGTTTTTAGGCCTCTGTATTTTTCCTGTAATTGAAATATGCTTTCTCGGAATTTCTTCCGATATGAATCATCTTGGTTTCCCACGACGCTTTATATGATTGAACGCTTAATACTGCACAACGCAAAATGTGTTCCAGTTTCATCAACGAAAAACTTTGGCTTGAAGAGGCGTTGACCCACCGTTGACTAGTAAGCTGTTTCTTTGTCTCATGTGCCTTTTGTCCTGTCTGCACTAGACACGACTGACGACAGCTTGGCCACAGCTGGCCGCGGACGGATCGCACAGCCTCAGCTAATAGAAAAGAGGCGCGGCAACATCTTTGTGCGATCGAAGCGAGGCGCGATCCACCATCCGCCGTCAGATGTGTGTAGATGCTCCAAGGATTCTTTAGATTCCCTCACTAGCTTCACTGTCCCTTCGTTGGCTGCGAGGACAAGGGGCGGTGCCCCCAACCCCCTTTCCCCACTCCCACACACCCCCCCACCCCCCC